>PVKA01016571.1:0-47521 GCA_004027165.1 Ctenomys sociabilis
CAACTTGGTGGAAAAAGTCAGCCTTTCTTAAAAATCGTTATTTCTTTGAGATCCCTACTAATAATATATCCTTGGAAGCACTTCTGAAAAATACAGACCAAAAAAACCTGTCTCTCACCCATGAAATTCTTTGTTTTCAAGTTTTTCAGGGCCAAGGAAAAATTTGATGTCATAGCAAATAAAATACGTATATTACTTAAGTTATAATAAGCATTGAGTAATTTGCACTGACTTATAGACCCCTCTGAGAAAGATCGGTCTTCTCATTGCCCTGCTAGAGAAATGGCGCCAGTGGTGGCTGACTCACGGAAGACAGCTTATCTGGATAGACAGCACAGGAGCCCGGCCTCTTGGTTCCCACTTACACATTCTTTCAACTATATAAACCTTTTTTTTTTTTTGGCAAAACTGAAGATTGAACTCAGGCCCTTGCACTTACCAGGGAAGCACTTATTCCACTGAGCCATCTCCCCGGCCCCTCAACTATATAAAACTTGATGCATTTTTCTTTATAGGTTCTTCATTCCATTTACTTACTTAATTTCTATTAAGTCAGATTTATGAGCACATACAAAGTAGTTGATAACAGGAATATTTATCAATAATATAGTAAGTATTCTTTCAACAATTTCATGTGTGTGTGTGTGTGTGTGTGTGTGTGTGTGTGTGTGTGTGTGTGTGTCTGTGTAACCAGGGATTGAACTCAGGTCCTTGTGCTTGCCAGGCAAGCTCTTATTCTACTTACTGAGCCATCTCCCTGGCCCTAAAATATATTTTACAGATTATGCTTAAGAACAGGTATACATAACATTAAACAGAGATAACTAAATTTTTAACAATTCAAATATTTTCTACTTTTTAACTATATTATTTAATTCACCAAGACAATAATCAAATAGCCAGTCACTAAAATGAAAAGACATGTTTATCTTAACTTAAAATTTTTATATTCTCCCATGTTTAATCAAATAATCCCTGCATAATTACAAAATGCAGGCAATAGCAAGATAATACTACTGTTGTAGTCATCCATATGGCATTATGGAAAGCTATTTAACCTTTCTGACAATAAACAAAAGCCTATCTTAAACAATATAGGAGAAATGTGAACACACACATAAGAAAATGGATAATCAAACTAATCAGTTATCAAAAACAGTCAACAGAATAAATAAAAGGTCTTCCCTATGCTTACAGCACAGAAGTCATTACAGAACTACTTACTTTTAAATATTCACTTTCATACCTAGGAAATACTAGCTGTGTAACATGTAAGCCCCTATCTGCATCGGGCATTCAGGGCTGTAGAAAATCTGACAGCAATCTAGTTACCAGTTCTGTCCCTTCCAGTGCTTTTCTCTCTTGGGATTTTTCCCTTCTGTTGCACCACACAGAGGACAGTACATGTGAAAAGCCTGCCTTTCTCAGGGAAGCCCTGTCACACCTCCTCTCTTGAGCCCCATTGGTCCCTTTTCTCAGCCACACTGTATCCACCTTTCTTTAAAACTTCTGGTATTGTCTCTGGGTTGCCTACTGAAATCTCTATTTCTATATCTTAAAGCTGGCTAGTTCATTAGCTAGATAAATGCACCAAGGAAAGATAAACTACTTAAAAGGCATCATAAAAGGCTGGTTTTAGGAATCATTTGTCACCCCTGTCGCCATGTAGTTCCAGGCCTCCTCCCTCCCTTCAAACCATACTCAACCAACCTTCCTTTCCCTGTCATGGAATACAGGGAATGAAGGGCAGTAAGGCATCTCTCACACAAGGATGGAAGTTCCACAATCAGTATCCATCTAGAAAAGCCTGTCACAAAAATAAAGGTCTCCTTATCACCTATGCCTCCAACTATAACCTATGCCTCCAACCTCCTTTCTTGTTTCCCTTGCCCTAGTTGCAATCATGACATCGGAAAAAAAAAAATAAGCAAATCAATATCACAGTTCAGGCTCAATACAATTTCAATATTCAAGAGCAGCCATTCAACTCTTAGGTTGATTTATGACATATAACACTAGCTTCCCAGATCCCTGAAGGCAATGGACCTTGAAATATGGGGTGTTACTCATGTTGGCAGCATTCACATCACTCAGTGGTTTCTTTCACGTAACTGTCCAGCAGAAAGGGCGGGAGAATCGTATTCCACCACGACACACACAGCAAGCTGTTCCCATCATCTTACCAAGTTACTGTTCAGGCCAATCCACACAGGTACATTAAATGACTGCATTTTTAACCACAAAAATGCATTAGTGTAGGGATCCAGAATGCTGGCAATAAGGGAAGTATATTCCTTGCAATATTTCTCTGCATCATACCATGATAACTTATACTTCATGAGTGAATAGCTGCTTTCACCATATTTAATAAAGCCATTCGCTGGAATTGTTGTTGGAGAATTAGTCAAGGAAACATCTGGAAAGAATAGATTGGTTCCATTAGTATTACCAATAATAAAATAACCAGAATAGCATGAATCCAAATACCAAGTGTTAAAAAATTATTTTCAAGAACCACATTATATTTAAAATACTACATGTTAGTCAGCGTGCCTGACTGAATAATTTTTAATCTGTACTTAGGATAAGGTAGCTATTTGATGAAGATTCTAAAGTAAAATATAATTCTTGCGAATTCATTGTTATGTAGTACCTGGATAAAAGAAATCCCACACTTTAATCTTAAAAACTGAAGACTATTTGTTATCTTTTATTAGGAATCTTTATTCTTTTATCTTGGTGAAGTTTCAAGGGCAAGAACACCTTTCTTCTCTCTCCATTCATAACTGCACTCCACAGAGCCGTTTTGTTGCCCTGTATGTAATACCCTTTGAAGGCACTGGTATAGGCTGGAATGAAATCACACAAACATACACACATACAGGTCCTGGGTCCATTTAACCTTGGTCTCAAGCTCGTCTTATAGATGCCTTCCTCTGTTCACCTAGATCTCCCATCGATGGCCCAGGTGCTGGTGCCTCGCTAGGTCATGGCCGCTTCTGCTTTGTGTCTTCCTTCCTGAGCATCCTGCATGCACTCCCCATCACTGCACTCCCCTAGTCACTGCGCTACATCCATGTCCCACTCTGCTTCATTTAGTCCAGTCACAGGACCAGAGCTTGTTTCTGTTTGCCTTAGCTGGTGCCCTAGGGAAGAGATAAGAGTTCGGCCAGTGGATTACATCTGGCCTACTGTCTGCTTGTAGTCAATGGCTTTTAAGCGTTTGGAGGGGGGATAATGATGCTTCCTGACGCTGTAAATGTTATATGAAACTCAAATTTGTGTCCATAAATGATGTTTTAAGGAGCACAGCAACATGCATTTGCTTACAGACCTCTACGACCCTTAGATGCTGCATGCCCCACATAACCCAAAACGCTTATCCTGTGGCTCTTTTATGGTAAAGTCGCCATGAGCCTAGAGTTCTAGATGTCTTTGCTTACCAGTTTTCACCTTGGCCAATTCTCTGTCCTGTTCCAGTTTATACTAACAACTGCCTCGTTCTAATGCTACAGATGACTTAACTTTCTCTGGTTGTGCCTGGTAAGCGTCTTTCTCCTGCTGTTGCTGCCATCTTGTGGTGGCCAGACATCATTAACTCAAGAGGCTGGGACACGATCTGCCTCACTAAATTCCTGCTTGTGAAGGTCTGGGCTTATCTTTCTGCCATTAGAAAACTTGGGAACCATTAAAATTGACAAGTGAAGCTTCAAGCAACGTCTAAAAAAAAAGTAAGACAAAGCAAAACTGGTTGCTTTTTTCACAGAAGGCATATAGGACTAGGAAGCCTAGCTCTACCAATTTGTTTATTCATACAATCCTTCATAGAAAATATGTAGGAGGAAAAAAAAAAGGAAATGTCAAGAGGTTGTTTCAAAGCAATTTGGGGACAGGGATATAGCTCTGTAGAATAAGCATTTGCCTGGCAAACGCAAGAGCCAAAGTTCAATCCCCAGTGCCACAAAATAAATAAATAGGAATTGATAGTGGGTTTTTTGTTGTTGTTGTTGTTGTTGTTGTTTGTTTTTCTTAATAACTTATGGTTTCCACAACCTTATATATATATATTGCATTTTTTCACTTTTAAAATGTGATTTTTTTCCTTATGTCCTTAAAATGTTTCCAGTATTATTAAGCATCGCCAAAAATTATATCATATATGTTTAGAAGAAAAAGAATTCTTAAGCAAGCATTCATTCCTGGAGCTGTTCTCCCCTCCCTAACCCATACAACATGGCATTACTGAGAGCTCAGGAGTCAGTGAGCAGGGCCACCATACCCTGCCCCTAGCTCAGATGCCCAAAATCTCTGGCTGCTCAAGTCTCTTCCATGAACTAGCACTGAACCTAAATATTATACAGTAAACATATCTCTTGAAACATCATAAGGCACCCTACCTACTAACATGCATAAGTTTTAACATTTTTCTGTATCAGATAAAAATTTAATAAAAATTTAACATTGATAAAAATGTGATAGTGCATTGTATAAATCTACATGCATCCTCCTGTATATTTTAAATCATCTCTAGATTACTTGTAAGACATTTATCACAATGTAAATGATCTATAAGTAGCAGTTACACATTTTTGATTATAGGACGGGGACAAGAGTAATCTGTATATGTTTAGTACAAATACAGATGCAGGAGTTTCCTTCTAAGTATTTCAATCTGTAGCTGTTTGAATCCAAGGAGCCAGAGCTGGTGGACACAGAGAGCACACTGCATGAAGAGAAAGTGACGAGGTCTGGACTGGATCTGGATGAGGGAGGTGAGCTGCTGCAGCGCCTTCCAAACTCCTGAAGAGATCTTCAGCGATTTGCAGTTACTGATGTGGGTTCACCTCTGGCCCCTGATTCTCTGGAAAGTATTGAGATCTCCACTGGATCAGAGAGGGCAAGCGCCTTCTCATCTACTTGTCCTCTGAGAACTGCATTCTGGAAGCACCCGGCCATCCCCTACTCATAGTTCTAATCCATTTTTAAATGTCCAACACTTTTGTGTAGTTGGACATCATTGTTCTACTTTGACTTCAAGCTAAAATTATGGAACTCTAACACTGATTCACAATAAATATCCCTAAATGCTGCTTTGTTTCATTTAACCACATTCAGGATTTCTAAAATGTAAAAAGAAATTCAAGTCAGACATCTACACTCTTCAAGACACAGAACATAGGACAAGCCAGGCACAGTAGCACAGGCCTGAAGTCCCAGCACTCGGGAGGCTGAGGCAGGATAATCTCTGAGGGCTTGAAGCCAGCTTGAGCCACATAGTGTGAACTCGTCCCAACCCTCCACTTAAAAAACACAGCACACACAACAAGGCATATATGACACTCCGTGCGAATGGTTCTCAAATTATACGAGCTGAGCCATGGTTTTGCCACACTGACATTTGAAAAAAAAGTGCAAGTAGGCGAATGTTTCAAATTTCTAACATTAAGGAAATGTTTTAATTACAAGTTAAATGCAACCCCAATTCAAATTTTCTGCAGTACTACGCAGAAGACTCACAAATAAAGTCTAGGAAATATCACCCCTTTTAGCAGTCCAAGGTTCACATGGGTTAAAATGAGAATCCAGGAAATGACCCTCATTTAAAGTCACGTTGAAACCACCTCGTCTGTGCAG
This sequence comes from Ctenomys sociabilis, assembly GCA_004027165.1. Classification (NCBI taxonomy): domain Eukaryota; kingdom Metazoa; phylum Chordata; class Mammalia; order Rodentia; family Ctenomyidae; genus Ctenomys; species Ctenomys sociabilis. The sequence goes on from PVKA01016571.1 coordinate 5,635, forward strand.
GCAGAGCTCGGGCCGCAGGACTCACCTGGCAGCGTTTGGCAGATGTAGCCCTTCTTGCTTTCGCAGATCTCGTCCATCCACTTCCCAGCATCCCTTGATTTCCCTCCCATAATAACGACACAGTCCGCCTGTGCATTTGTGGATAAAGAAAGACAAACATGAGTTGACTATTAATCCCAGAAAAAGCAAAACTCTTCAGTGTTCCTAATTTTGCAAACCCTCATCCTAGTGTTTTACGTGTATTCAGCACATAGTCACCTGCTGCCTACCTGAGCTGGCTCTACCCATAGATCCATGCATTTAGCTCTTGAATCTGACTGGGAAAAATTTGAGAATCTCCACTATCAGAAATGTTGCTAATTGCTACTAAAACTTAGGAACCAAAAACACTAGGAGAACACAATAACTCCGTCTCTAACTTCACTTATAAAATAATTACTACCATTTCAGAGACAACTGTTGCTATAGCTAGAAAGTTTCATCTCTTATTTTGGAGGAGATTATACCAGGGATGAAAAAATATCGGGCTGTATTCAGCTGTAAATATTTGTATTTCCATGTTTCTGTAAGATAGTTTCACAGCCAAAAGTGAACCTAAAACCCAGACATACCAGGGCTTTTATCCATGATTGGATAAAAATTATGGCTATCATACATTTGGGCTTTTCTAGCTTTTCAATTATAATAATCATAGCCTATGCTCATGATGCTTAATATGAGTCTAAATGCTGCCCGTGAATTAATTCAGTTAAGTTCGCATCCATCCTATAACCTAGGTGCCAGGCCCATGCCCATTTTTTTGCATGAAGGAAATGAAGCACAGGGAAACAAGGAATCTCTCAAGGCCACCCAGGTAGTTAAGTGCACACAGCCTCAAGCCACAGGCCCTCGGTCTCCAGGCCTACATGTGGGTGCCCCAACTATATCACTTCATGATAGGGATGGCAAGGTGCATTGGCGACTCCGGAGGACTCCTAAGAAGGGGTCCTAATTGATAAAGGCTCACAAAGCAAGGGGAAGGAGAATATTACCTCACAGGAGTGTGCTGCCTACAGCCTTCGTAGCCTATGAAGGGAACGGGGCCAGTGTGCCAAGAGTACAGAGAGAAAGGACAGAAAGAACCTCTACCCTGGTGATGCTGAAGAGCCATGTACTGTGAGCTACAAATGATACCACATATGCCTTTCATATATTAACATTTTAAAGGTAATATATATATATATATATGGCAGAATATATTTATTGGGGAGAAAAGCTTGTGTTTAAGAGAGAGACAGGAGACCCAAGTGGATTGTCCCTAACATTTCTAAAATAAGAGGCTCCTATCAAAATCAGCAGCATGACAGAATATAATTGGCAGCTTCTTTTTCAGGGGCACATGCCAAGGTAGTGAGTTTTCTTAAGCGTGGTGAAATACTGTGACTGTCCTTTTGGCTGGACTTTTGCACTTTCTTCATCAGTCTCTATAAGCTCATCCTTCCACAAAGCCCAGCTACGGCAGCCTCTCAAGCACAAGCAGGTGGAGCTAGCAGCCTCTCGGGTCTGCGGGGACTCTACAGGAAGCTGGCTTCCAGGGAGTTAAATTTTACCTGTACCTCCCCACTTCCATGTCCTCCTGCCTTTGAGCCTAGTCTAAGTCTATTTCTTTCAATGTGTCCATAAAATACACTTTGACAAATTATAAGAACAGCGATCTTGTGAACTCTATGACCACAACAAAGTAAGAGTCAATAATAACTAGAAAACCTCAAAATGTTTAGAAATGTCAATAATAATACACCAATAGTGACATACATATATAATAAGGTGATTTCACTTCATTAAAAATGAAAGTAACTGAATCCCATGGTACAGTGAACTCTACTTCATATATGTATTTCCACACAGGCTTAAACTATGTTTAATTCTATTTTTCAAGGCCTAAAATTGTAACAAAATGTTATGTGTGTTTTGATTCTATTTTTGTGAAATGTAAACTTTGTATATTTATAACACTAATCTGAAAAACTCCAAGAGTAAACTAACTCAACAAAAACTACAGTGTTTTTCATTCTTCACAGTATGACTACAGATTGTTTTGTTTGTTGCTTTGTTTTTACTCTTTCCATATTTTTTACACATTCAAAATAACAAAAGTGTGCATTGATGAATTTGATTTATATTAAATTCATTTCTCACCCATTTCTCTTTAAGCAAACCCGAAATCACTCTACTTTAACTTCAGTAATCTTTTAGCCCTAATTTATGCAAAGAGGACCAAACAATTTCTTCATAGAAAAACATTTGCCCATCATCAAAATATATACACCCTGCACATAGGTACCAAGCTGTCATAATAATTGATCCTGGTCAGATCATTTTTGTATTTAATCCTATTTTTTCTTCTACCTGATAAAATGCAAACTCACTCAAAGAGCACCTCTACGTATCTGTAAATTCCACTACCAAAGCTGATTTCTATGTTGTATGTTAACGCATTGCTATCAGTGTTTCTAATTTTTGTTCTTGCTTTTATCTTTTACTTTTCAAAATGAAATAATAAAATTTAATTTAATTTTTAAAAGAAGCTCCCTTAGTTCTACTTCTTTTATACAGGAAACCCTCTCCTGTCATGTTCAAAGCCCTTTATTCCTACCTAAACGTAGCTCATACTCTCCTGTTGAAGACTCCAATTGCCCGGCTCACTGCTCATGGCCTTCCTCACCACTTGCCTGGATTGTATTTTAAGCTTCTCATGGGTGGTACTCGAAGTTGAGTCTTTTTTATATTCCCTCTCTATCGTGGCGTGCACTGACAGGGGCTTGCACAAAGAGCCCCAGAGATGTCGTCAGCCGGTTAACTGACTGCACACCATGATAAGTCTCCTTTCTAATTAGCACTTTCTGGTTTGTCCCATCTTACATACTTCTGTGTCTTTGCTGCCTCCTTCCTTAGATGAGGAGACCTTTTTTTTTTTTTTTTCTGGAACCAGGAATTGAACTCAGGCCAGGGAAGTGCTTATTACACTGAGCCATCTCCCCGGCCCATAAAAGGAGAACTTTTATGCCCATGTTTTATACTCTGAGTAACTATTTTAAAGATAACAATATGCAATGTATTAACTACTGTGAATCTTCTCCTATTTTGCTATGAAATTTTATTTCATTTTTTTTCCAAAGAAAAAGAGACTTACATCCTGACTTATGTGTAAGCTTTCTAACAAAAAAAAAACAAAATCTTGCCTTGTTCCCATGATTTTCACAATCCTCAGTAGGATGTTAGACATCACAAGTTGACTGTTCAATCACTTAAGAACAAAAGTAGTAAAATAAAGACCACCCCTTAGGTTAATGTGCAAAACACTTAGTACAGTCTGTACCATGTAATAGGCCCACTATAAATATGGTCTTCTTATGCTAATTGTGATGTGGATGGCATCTGTACAAGGTGTGGCACGATACAGCAGTAGCCTGCAGACCTGCAATCCTGCAACAGCTAGAGCAGATAAGGGGCAGCCAATTCAAAGATGTTGATAACCTTGGATTCATGTGTTTTTCTTGATACTAGTCAGGCTTAGTAGGGAGCTGGGTCTTGCTACTACTCACTATCCCCAGCCCTCTAAATCAAAGCACTCTTAACAAAATATACAGGCCTTCCCTCAAAGTTGGCTCCATCTGACACAGGTCAATCTGTAAGAAAGCATCACACTGAAGAGTACACTGATAGATTAGTCATAGGGAATCAGTCAAAAGTCAGATGACCCCATACAAGCTAGTAGTATATGGAGAGGTAGAAGTATCTGAAAGTGATATTTACGTCTTCATAAGAAAGGCTGCTTCTTCTTCCACCAGGGAAGCCCTTCCCCCAGTTTGTATACTGAACTCCTCTCCCATCCGTCCAGAGGAACTTGTGCTCTGAATTGACATCATTCAGCCCAATCCAGACATTAGAGGTGGAGTCCTTCAAATGGGAGTTAAGAAAGGCTAGAAGAAAGTTTCACAAAATGGTTTTAAATTTGGGGGTTCATATTCAACATAGAGAACATATTGTATAATGCATTAACTTCAAAATACTGAGTATGGGATGTATGCCTTTATCATTAAAGGACCTTACAATGAAAACATTCTAACACCATGATAGCTTTGGACACTGAAGTTTCCTACAATGGAAGCTTAGGTTTTATCTAGGACACTGCAGATGGGGGTGCAAGCTGCATCCTGCTCAAGGAGTAGTAGGACGGGGTGGGGAGAGAAAGGAGGTTGAAGTCCATCTGTGATATGCACCCCACACTACCCATGCCCATCTACCAGCCTGCAGAAAGAAGCAGCTGTCCTCATTCTGTAAATCAAATAATCTGATTATAATAATTAGAGAAAAGAGGCCTCTCTTAACACAGTAAAGTTCTGAAAATCAAAACAAGAGGCGCCAGGCTCTCAAATGATTATTCTCTCAGACTGCCAATCTAAAAGAGCTGCCCAAGTGGGATTCCTCCTGGGCTGGCAATGCCTAGGGCTCAGTGACCATCTGTGGACGTCGCTGGACGTGGGCACCATGCTGGCTCTATGGTGATACCCCCACGGGGTGAAGAGCTCCAGAGAAATAGAGTACATAGAATACAGCCTTTTGCTGTTAATATTTAATTTAATTTATTTTTAACCAATTCTATTGCAAAGGATGACGGGTGGCAAATACTCAGTGGCTGTGAGGGGCTTAGCTCCACTCAGCTCACACTCCGTTCTCTTAACTCATAACTGTGGTTTCTCCAGGGTTCAGCTTCCAGCAACTGTGCCCAAGCCACGCCTCCAAGGTGCCGCAGCACCTGCTCAGAGGAGCAGCGGTTTCCATCTCTGTATGCTTAAAGCAAGGAATGTAAATAGCATGAAATGCACTTAGGGCTACTGATGCGAGATGCAAATTAGATAAAGCTGTTTTTCCATAAGCAATTCCACAAAGCAATCATGGCTAATTCCTATTCTTTTGGGGGAAGGCGAGAGGTAGGAAACACCTCATTTAAGGATTAACTTTTTTTTTTTCAATTAAATACAAGAAACAAAACAATAATAAAAATATATTTTGCCCAACATTTTTCAGAGAAATCAAGGCAGGAGTAGATATTTACTTTGTTCCTTAAATAAAATGGTAACTTATGCCTTATGCCTAACTGGAAATAAAACATAGGGAAGCTTTACCTGCCAATAGTCAGCACTGGCTTTTTTACTTTACAGCCAACAGCCACAATAAGAATTCAGCAATGTGTGTGTATGTGGTGCCAGGAAGAATGTTATTTTATCTGAAAATTGTTTCCTTCTGCACATCTCTACTACCCAGGTTCTAATTTTCTTCTGCCAGGAATCAGCACTTTGTGGTTAAGAGAGGAAATCAATGACTGTTTCTCTGCTGGGTAGCGAAGCCCCAAAAATGTGGCAGCCAACCAGAGAAATATGAACATAATACTTTTGCTTTGTGTGCTATGGTTGACCCTTTTCTTTCAGTGTGTGGCAAGTTGTTGAACTCGTCGAAGGATCTCAGTGAAAACTTGCTTGGTTTGTCATACAAGGGGTCCTAAACATGGCAGCATTTATAAACACTGAAGAGAGCATTAGGAAAATTGTTAGCCTCTTTCTTATACTTTTTAGCATCTATCATTTTGGGTACTACATGATTTTGGAGGTCAGAGTCTTAGAACAAAAGAGAATATGCAGTTAATATTTCTTCTACAATGTTCTCTTGAATTTATATGCACGATGAACATCTAATGAGCACCTTTTCAACACCATGCACCAGCCACCCATGGCTCTACAGTACCCATCTGCACATCTCTTGCTCAAGAATTATCACAATTCATTCCTTTCCTCCCTCACCATTCAGCTCACTCATCAATTCTAGCTATTGGGATGGCCCCTCACATTGACCTTAAATCAATTATTTTTCTGTAACTGCCACTCTGTGGACTTCCTTCTGGGACAACATGTGAAGGTCTTCCCCAAGTCCACCTCCTCTGTTTGCCAAACTATTTAAGAGGAGGGTCTTTTACCCATAATTTACTTGTAGTATTTTCCTAATACCTCATAAGTTCAGTCTGAATGACCTGTAGTTAGCCACAAATACAAGCTTAAGGGCAAATTTAACTTAACATGTACTTCCCCAAACATAGCCCTGAGAGATTATGCAAAAATTGTGCTCTTCTTTTGACAATAGATACTTTGAATTTTTACAATCTGCCATATGGACACAAGAGGTTTTCTCATCAGTGTTCTTCATAGGTCTGGCTTATCCCTATGTTTTATTAAAAATGTTCCCACCTGCATATGTTGTAGGGCAATAATAAGCTTCTCTTCTGGAAGGTTAACAACCTAAGTTTGCAGACCAAAAATTAGAGAAGAAGAAGGGCTGCACGGACAGCCAACATTTTGGCCCTATCCTTTCAAGGTCAGTGAGGACTCAGGACATAGGAGAACCTGTACTGCAACATCATAAAACTCAATTGAGCCCCAAATTTTCTGATCAAGGAGATTATAGGGCCACTGAGGGATGTGATCGATGATGGAATATGTGCCTAAAGAGAGTCACATGGAGAGAAAACATTCTCTCAGGCTTTCACAAAGAGCAACTTGGTCAAGCAATGGCTATGACTCATCTACATGACTGAAACTGACAAAGGATCTACAAAGTGCAGTACAGGGTTTTGGGATAAGTCTCAAAGGGAGTTTACTGACCTTGTCAGAAACAAAAGTTACATTTTTTGATTATATAGGTCTTGCTTTATCTTGGTCTTAACCACCCAGCAGAAAAGTGTAGAAACATGGCATGAAAAGTGAAGCCATGTTAATATGCTGAGCTGTGGAAGGCTCAAGTCATCAGATTCAGACAGATAGCCCGCTCCCATTGCAGACTGGGGACTATATTGGAATATTTTGCTGAATTCATGCACCTACAATGTTTGGATGGCAGCAGAATGCCCATCTATGACAAAACTAAAGAAAAAGAAGGTGATATAAATAAAGGACCATTTTGTATCTGTATATGCAAAATGCTTAGAATGGATATATAGCTACTTTCTCTTAACTCAATAAATAGAAAGATTTGTACCAATAGTGTTTGGACAGGATATCATGTCTGCATCCTATGCTATGAATGACTACTACAAGGACAATAATATGCAATGTATTAATTGTTGTAACTCTCCTACCAACCTGTTTTGAAGCTGTCTCATTGCAATTTTTTTGTCAATAAAATTAATAAAAAACTGTTCTTCTGAATTTGAATATTTATCAGTTTGATTGTATCACCAATCATATGATCAGGTGATTAAAAAATGAATAAATGTGAAGTCAGAATTTTTTTTCTTTTTTTTCCTCTTACCACTACTCTTCTTTGATTTGCTGGAAGCTAGCTAGACTTAATTTTAATCCCCACACCCACCTGATGGGGGGCAAATTTCCTGACTCGGGTCTTTACAAGCACCATTTCCTCTGTCACGAAACTGGGTAACAGTTCCTGCTTTGCAGAGTTTCAGTGAAAATGGTAAAGAAGTCTACAGTCAGAGCCCAGAAAATCATGTCTATGATTCAGCAAAATCATTTTTAGTGCGTGATATTTTTTATTTACCCTACAAAAGCGCTCAGAGTAGGCAAAGTCCTACTTTTCATGGGCAAGCATACACATTTCAGTTCGTCACTACTTGGCGGACGCCCATGTACCTTGCTCCCTCTCACTGAGTATGGAGACCAGGTTCCCTTGAAATCCTAGGCAGGCTTTTCGTGCGTCTTGCCAACTTTTTAGCTCTTCTTCAACAAATCCAAAGATTCTGTAACACTGAGATAGAAATAGAAAAGCAGGGGTTAGCTACAACTGAGAAAGCTGACTCTAAATAAGTTGAAATTATTACAGGTGCTTACAGGTACATATGAATTTTCTCACTATCAAATAACAACCTTAGAAATGAAGTTAGCTTTAGGACTCACAGACTTTCTCTCCTAAGTTTTGTTCTCCCTTGAGATAAAGATTACAACTACTTGGATGATATCTCAAATATTCTTTTGATCTCCAGTGAAAGTTTATCATTGGAATCTCCATTTACTCTTGCCAAAAAGTCACTAAGATGTTGAGGTAGTCAATAGTTAACTTTGATCTGAAAGATTTGCTGTTATGCTCCACACTGATCAATGCCAAGACTTCTCCTGGTCTAGTACCTTGTTGTTGTAAAACTTCCAGCCATCCTTACAGCCACCTGGGTTTGAGGGTGTGGTGGGAGCTGCTTGGGTGGTGTTAATGCTGCTGTTGTGCCTCTGACATATGAAGGGATTTGGGTAACCACAGTTGATGTCGTTCCACAACCCTGGCAAAGAGCAAAAGAATTAAATTTCACTTACATGACTATGCTTAAAAACCCTGTAAACTATGCATTTGGATTGTATAAGGATTCTTCCATATAGTTTAGAATAAAATCAAACTTTTTGCACAAGTGACTAGAAAAATCTATGGCATTTTTTCTCTCTCTTTTTTTAGGGAAAGGTCTACAGGGTAATCAGTGTCTCACTACTAAATCAGACTCATAGCTGTCCTCCTGTTCACAGCCTCCCAAGAGCTGGGATTACAGGTACATGCCGCCACGCCCAGTCTCAGTTGCCATCTCTGTGCACCAGCACAGCACATGCTATTTCTTTTAAGCTGATAGTAGTTTAACTATACAGAGAGATTTCTATGAACTAAGCATGTGTTTTCTCTTGTAGCAATATTACCTCATTATTAAAGGAGAGTAAGAATAATATAATAACACCTAAGCCCTCTGCTCAGTGTTAGGCATTATCTCATTTAATCTACTCAACTACAGATCAGTTATGTCATTATTCAAATTCTACAGCCTAATAAGAAACTGGCGAGAGAGATAAAAGTGAAGATAAATATATTCTAGATATTTTTCTCAAGAACATGAAAAACTGTTTTGTAATTTGGGAAAAACTAAGAATACTATGACTTTTATTGAGTTAATGGTTCGCACCTTTAAAACTGATCAGGGGGCCTGGGAGATAGCTCAGCTGGTTGGTAAGCACAAGGTCCTAAATTTGATCCCTGGTGTTCCTCAAAACATAAAACAAAACACAAGAGACAGACAGACAGACAAGCAGAGAAACTGAACAGGTATACTGTTAAAATTAGAATTAGGTTTTCATAACATAAATGCACAATTTACTACTTTTTGCCTAGCACTTTAGGAAATGAAACATCACATCACAAAACACATTCAAAAAGATTTATGTGTTGTTTACCTGAATCTGTATATAAGGTTACACAATTTTCATCCTCATTTGCAAAATTGGGTTCACCTGGGGCCCAAGACACATAATCCACTTTGCTTCCATCCATCCAACTGGAAAACAAAATGGAAGAATTGTACACTGTTCCTGTCATTAACAAGAATTGGCTGCAACCTAAACATGGGAAATAGAAAGTCAAATAAGATGCAGGACACTAAGCACACAGAAGAGGGAGCTTAGAACAACTGACAGAACGCACCCAAATGCCTGTCCCCTGGATGCATCTCAGGGCTTTGCTTTGTCTGAGTAACAACTCAGACACCCTTGGGTCCAGTTTGCAAATAACTCCAAATTACACTGAGTCTTGAAAGATGTGACTGATCTTTGTTTTTGGATATCATCACCCACCAGTAAATCAGCCACTGTCAGAGAGAGATGAATACCAGCTATTGTTTGGCCTTCTGTTCACTCCCTGGAAGGAACTACCTTTAGTCCTGCAGTAGGAGAAGAAATGGAGATCCCAGTGGCTCTGGAGGTGGACCAGAAGCCAAAATCCTCTCATGGTCCTGTTAGGCATGATCCCCACATGACCAAACCATCACAGAGTGGCAGAGAACACAGGCTTTCTCAGTGGGCCTGTTCTCCAGCTCCTGTGTTGATTCTGGTTTGTTCTAAGATAGGCAATGCTCACTGTTGTTAAGTTACAGAAATTCAAAGGCTGGAAGAGCTGAAAGGAAAAGCAATCATCAAATCTGACTCTCCCATTTTAGAAAGGATAAAATGGTTTTTAGTCCAAAGGAAAATCAAATGTTCCTGCTCTTCAGCAATAAGGAACTTGAATTAGGTCTCCATTGCTCAAAGATGGCCATGAAAGTACCATGGAATGTGTGTGGCTAAGATACTATGTATGAGCCACAAGGGCCTCTCTGCTCGTCAAATTTAGGTGAATATCTCTCTTAATAAATGAGGAAAGAAACCTCAAAACTGTACTATCATCTTTCCTTGTTGTTCTGGCCCCTATTTTTAATAGAAAGCAAAATAATCATTCTTTTGAATGAAAGTATACTGGACAACAGTGCTGCAGAGCACTAAGTTAGGCACCAGGAGAGGGTGCTTTGGTTCAAGTACTGATGCTAGTCGAAACCAGATTATGATTTTCATTTTTTAACTTTTTAAATCATTCATTTATTTATTTATTTATTTATTTGGCACAGGGTCTCACTCACTACACAGGTCAGACTCACAATGATCCCCCTGTCTCAGCCTCTGCAGCACTGGTATTACAGGCGTGTGCCACCATGCCGTTTCAGTGGGGTTCTGAGCCCAAAACAGCGTGCAGCACTAGAGATAGAACCGTGGTTCTTGCACTTGCCAGGCAGTCTCTTAGAGTGCCGAGCTATCGCCCCAGCCCAGATCACAATTTTTAAAATAAATTCAAGATGCTTATCTCTCTAATACATCATCTTTGACAATTTACTGATAAGAAAGGATATCCTAAAACAAAGACAGGTGATGTTTTGCAAAACTCAATTTTGAATTGTTTAGGAATTAATAATATTGTTATTCTCTTTTTTGGTATCTTCCCAAGAGAATTAATAGCATCATACCACATTTGTGGTGGCCCATTCATATTAGCTAAATCTTGGAAGCAGATGCCCAAATGCCCATCAACCGATGTATGGATAAAGACGTAGAGTTTTTTACACAATGGAGTAGTACTCTAACATAAAGAAGGACAAGTGCAGACACCCTCTCCATGCCTCCTCAGCCAACTCTGTGGCTGACCATCATAATCCAATCTTGTATATGTATGGATTATATCTGCGAACATCTCTAATCATATATGTACTTTCACGTATATAAGAAAGGACAAACTTGAGCCATTCTCAGCTACAGTGATGCACCTTGAGATCATACTCTTTAAGTGAAATAAATAAGGTACACACATATAAATACCTTATTTCTCAGGTGTGAGAAACTGAAAGTTGTAAATAAGGATCAAAATGTATGACAGAGATTGTGAGTAGGAAAAGAATGCTCAAATGGGAAAGGGAACTCAGGAGAGGGGATGGGGAAAGGAAAGAGGGCCAAGAAAAACATGGAAAAAGAAGGAAAAATGGAAGCAAAGCTTTTGTTAATAAGGAGTAGAAAAAGAATTGAAGGGATGGTAGGGGAATAGGAAAAAAAAAAAAACATGAATCAAGTTCTATCTGGTCCAGGTACAAATTCCCAATGATGAATGTGATTATAACGTATACCTAAAATGTACCAATAAACTTATTAAAAAAGAAACAAAGGAAAGAAAAAATATAAATGGATTCTTTTCAGTTTTTTAGATGCTTTTCAGGTTGAGAATGCTGTCTACAGCTATACTATCCTGAACACACCCGATTTCATAAGCTAAGCAGGGACAAGCCTGGTTAATATTTGCATGGGAGATTGAGAATGCTGCAGAAGCTTTGAAATGTTCCCCAAAGCAAATGCCTCAGACTTACTGTATGATCAGATCCGTTTACCCTGAGAAAAGGAGTCTGGGGTTGATTTACTTACGTAAATGTCTTATCCAAGCTGATGGACAAACCAATAAAATACGCGGATGCTATTGGTGCACCTTTTCTGTTTACCTAGAATACAAAATTTTATATAGTTTAATTTACAACTGTATAATAAGCAAAATCTTAAAATGTATGCACTAATGAGACTGCCTATTTGCAAACTTTTCTAAGAATGAATGCATGCAGAAATGTTGTATATACCAAGTTATATTCTTCATAGAAATAAAAAGATATATATAATTTAAAAACATACACTTATAAAGAAAACACTTTGGGTCATTCTCTATAACATGAGATTCCTATAATAAGTGTTGGAGATACCCTTTTCAAAAAGAAAGTAGCTAGTGAAGAATGTGCATGAAAGGGAAAAATTTTACCTATGTGCATTTGATATATAATACAGGTGTGAAATATGTAAAATACTACACAAATATATTTTAGGAGATATTCTGAGAATTTCAAAGCAAGGCCACAAAGATGATATGTTAAGCCACACAATCATACCATTGCAATTAAATGTATTTTTTCTCCTTTCATATTGATGAACTTATTTTTTGCTGTTCTCCCTTCTACTTCTCTGGCAAACAATAAGTACACCATAAAGATTTTTAATCAATAAAATACTTGGCCAATTACCCTTTAAAGAAATAAATCAGACCTTCAGTAATAAATAACAATTTTGGTATAACCAAGAAAGATTTTTTATATGAATAGTAATGCTAAAATATGTATTAGCCAATGATTTAATCCAACAAAAGATATTTTAATTAATAAGGAAGCTGTTTCATAAACAAAGGGTCTTTGATTGATATATAACAATCAGTTAAGAATTATAACTTTTGAACAACATATTAATAAACTCAAAGCTGTCAAATATTGATCTTTCCAAAGCCCAGACCATGCTGCCCTGAAGAGCTAAACCGTAAGGTATCTTTCCCACAATGGCTTCTCTTCCAGTCATGCACAGCAGTAACTGACCTCAGGAGCCTCAGCTTCAGTACACAGCTTGAAGTGAGGTCCTGGGCTGCCACCTGCAGGCACTAACTATGTTTATAACATGTCACTATCCCGTTCTTAGCTGAATCCTTACATATTTCCATAGAAACTTCTTCTCACTTTCACTTTGAACAGTAACCAGATCACCAAAGTTCCTCTTGCAAAATGCTCGAGCGTTTTCCATACTCTCCTTCTCTTTGCTAAAATAATACTGGTATTCTTTGTAAATAACCCACCCATCTTCAGTGACTGGTGGATCTGAAAACATAATGAAAAAAGTGGTGTTATTCACATTTTTTTTTTAAAAAAAAGCCAGGCTTGGTCGGAGTAGCTATGTGAAAGATGATAGCCCAGAGTGAAGAAAATGTCTATGCCAAATAAGCTATCAGGCCAAGTATCTGCCTTCCACAATTCCATCAAAGCCATCCAGCTTCTCTTTCCAATCAAGTTCCATAGGTCCATGTTGGGTAAAAGAATTCTTAATATTATTCTAATTAATCAAATAGCACAGCTGGAAAGGCTTACTCCTGTGTGCACAGGATGTTGTAGGTCCTTTGAGTAAGAGCTGGGGTAACTGGATTTCTCCCCAGTCTTACAGATGAACTGGGCATGTTAGAGCAGAGCTGGAGACTGATGAATTCAAGGGTGTCAAAGCTTCTCCAAAATCATGGGACTTTAGGGTTCTATGCTGTGGGAGACTAAGGGCTCCAAAAGACACCAATTCCAACCTGTGTCATCTGTGAATGCTATCTTATAGTGAAGGCAACATTGTAGATGCAACTGAATTAAGGATCTTGGGAAGGAGGGATCACCTGGATGAGCCCTGAGTATTACTCCAGTGTTTTTATGGTGGGCCACAAAAGCAATGTGACAATTGAAGCAAGATGCTGTATTACTGGTTTTAAAGATGGAGGGAAGAAGTACAAAACACCTTTTCAATTTGGGGGCTCTAGAAACTGGTAAAAAATAAGGAAACAGATTTGCCTCAGAGTCTCTCAAAGAGCATGGATATGCTGACATTTAGATTTTGGTCCAATGAGACTGATTTCAGATCTATGACTTCTAGAACTGCAAGGGAATAAATGTGTATTCTTTAGGCCACCCTGTTGCAGTGGGATTGGTTACTGCAGCCACTGGCTATCTGTTAGGAGGAATCCTGGCCCTTGAATTTGATTCATAGACCCATGGGAAGTTGTATTAATAAGTCTTCTGTTTGTGTATGTGCGTGCATGTCTGGGAGGGATACTTCTCTCTGGAGAGGACAATCCAACCTTCCACAAGATTCTCAAAGTATTAGGAACTTCTACCTTCCTACAATTTTTTATTTTTTACTAAGATAGAAAAGGGGGAAGAAACACAGTTCACATAGCTATCAGAAAATACAGAAACACCTACTTTCTTGTGGAGCTGGTGTTGGCTCTGGATTTGGTGTCTTCCCTGTAAAGAAAAAGAAAATTAGTGATAAACAAATCCTCCAATCCTTATATTTTCATGGATCAAAACTGCTAAAATCCCTTACTATCCACCTCCCAACACACACTCATATTCACTTACATTGTGGGAGTGGAGTAAAGGAAAAGAAATTATAAACTAATATTTAAACAAATTATGGAAATAATGGCCAGAAGAAATTGGAAGACAGTTTATAGGCACAAGTTGTATCATACAAAGGAAGGAAAACAGTATGAGTTCTAGAGTCAGGAAGTTTGTCTCCAAATTCAAAGCCTGGATTTAAGTTTTTAGCCTTCACTTTCTCAACTACAAAAAGGCACAAGTAAAATGTGTAAATAGGGTAAAAATACAGCATGTGAGTTATGAGTATGTGGTAGGAGCTCAAGGAAGATGAGCTTTCCATAGAACAGAGGATGCAGAAATGATCCCAGGAACATTCAGCCATTTGGTCTTTGTCAAAGGAGCCAAAAACATAACGAAAGATAGCCTCTTTGATACATCATTCTAGGAATACAGGCTGCCCATATGTAAAAGATTAAATCTAGGGGCTGGGGAGATGGCTCAGTGGAATAAGTGCTTCCCTGGCAAGCGCAAGGGCCTGAGTTCAATCCCCAGCTCCGCCAAAAAAAAAAAAAAAAAAAAAAAAAAAAAGATTAAATCTAATCCCATATTATTCAACATGTACTAAAACAAAAACAAAAATGGATAAAAAATCTAAACATTAATAAAAATAATCTACTGGAAGGTATTCTCAGAAATATAGGGATGGGCAAAGACTTTCTGAATGAACCTCAACTACAAAAACAAAATAAAATAATAGTATATAATAGTATCAAGAATCAACAAATGGGATCACATCAAATCAATAAAGCAAATGAAACAATCAAAAAGAGTAAAGAGACCTGGAAAATATTTCTAGTATCTACTCCTCGGACAGAGGACTAATATCAATATATAAAGAATTCAAAAGAATGAGATACCCCAAAATAAAGAGCCAATAAAAAGCGAGCAACTAAAATGAACAAATGCTTCTTGGAATATGAAGTATAAATGGCCAATGCATTAAAAATATTCAGGGCTGGGGAGATGGCTCAATAGAAAAAGCACTTCCCTGGCAAATGCAAGGGCCTGAGTTCAATCCCCGGATCAAAAAAAAAAAAAAAATCAAACTCTGGCCATTAGAGAAACACAAATTTTAAAAACATAGATACAATCTTACTCCCCCCCAAAATGGTAATCATAAAGAAATGAAGTAATATCCCTTTAACATTTTTGGTAGGAATGTAAGCTAGTGTAACCATTATTGAAATCAGTATGGAGATGCTTCAGAATACTAAAAATAAAAGTCTCACTCAACCCAGGTATTCCCCCTTGAAAGGTTATTCATTAAATAGTTAAAGGCTTCATATTACAGTGATCCACGTGCACCCAAATTTATAGCAGCACAACGCATAATAGCTAAATCTTGGAACCATATTATGTGTCCCCAAGCAGATGTGGTATTTATTTTAAAATGTGGTATTTACACACAATAGAATTCTACAGGTATAAGGAAATATACACTTGAGTCCTCTGTAGAAAAATAGATATGCCTTGAGGCCATAATATTAAATGCAATAAACCAGGCACATAAACTTAAATATTCCATGGTATCTGTTAAATAATAAACAGAAAATAGAAATAATTTAAAGAGCAAAATAAAAGACAGAAAATAGAAAACAAGGAGATAGATCTTTTATAAATGGGAAGAGGCTCCAGATTCTGATGGAGAAGGGAGGAAGGAGGGACGAGATCAAGAAAAGATTCAAGACGCGTGATGTCCACACACCTGCTCCACACAACAGAGCTAATCACTACACCTGCAGACATGGACTGGCACAAAGAAAAATTTGAAAAAGTTACTGGTTTTCCAGGCAGAAATTTTATAATTAGCTGTGAATTTGCTTACAATTTCATTATCTAAAACTATTTCATATGTACTACTTGTTTAGCCTACACAAATACATTTTCTTCAAAGAATCTTATTAAATACATGATCTGATAAAATTTTTGTAAGATAATTTACTTTGCAAGTGGTGAATAATATGTCTAGATTGTGTTGGATTCTGATGAAAAGACTCTCATAGAGCAAAGCTATAAAAAAGTCAATGTTAGTCATTGGTAGCCAGGAGACCTTTTTGAAAACCTTGGCTCATTGGAGAAAAAATTAGGAAAGGAGGAAGGAAAATATGGAGACAGTGGGAGGGCGGGGCAGTGCCTCCAACAGTGGAGCTGACTGTGCAGGCATTTCCCCAGCAGCAGAGGGCAATGCAGATCCCTTTATCTACTTGCAGTGGAGAAAGCTCTCCTCTATTTTTTGCCCAAGAATAGGTTGGTTGGTTGGTTTGTTTGTTTGTTTTGCATAATCTAAGGGCCTGGATTTGCTAACCCTGAAGCCTGACTTAGCTACCTGCAACTTTCATAACAGGGTGGGTCTAAAAGCAACAGGAACCTTGAGATGGTATTCGTTCATAGCATTGAACACTTGCTTTAGAAATCAGTCAGATTTGGAGAAAAGTTTGCCTAGATAATAATTAACATTGAAGTCCAGGAGGTAAGATTTCCAAAAAAGATACTGCACTGACTTTCCCTAGTTCTGCTTCATAGTGCAGGACAAGGCCCTCCCACCCAGTCCAGCCACAGCAGATCCTGGGCCAGCAGCACAGCTGCTCACAGCAATAGCTCTAGTGGATGTGACTCTTGTCCAGAATTCCGGGGTGCCCTTTTGCTCTTCTGCTCCTTTGGAACATTTATCTGTGCTTAGCGACTTCCCTCTTATCCTGTGAAGTGACAACTACTGACTGTTCCTTTATTCTGTTATTTTACTTGTTTCCAATTATAAAAGGAAAATACTAGGGTGCCAGGATGGTTTTCCAATCAGACATGAAGAGGGAGGCAAGTGACCCTACCTTTTTGTATTTGACAAATCCAGTTGTTAAGGTGCTCACAGTTAATGTCATTCCATTGCATGCTAGGGTCTCCTTTCATCTCACCACAGTACTCAACATTGTTGTAATTATTGGGTTCTCCAAAAGCCCAGTTTTCATAGGTTACCTGTATTACAAACATTTCATTTTAGTCAAAAACTGAAGGATCAATACTATTAAATCACAGTTGTTATTGCTTATGTCAGGCCATTGTCAATCAACTATTCAAGCAGAAAAAAAGATGTGTGTGCTTCTTTATCCATTTACCTTTTTGTCAAACAATGTATGTACATGGGTAGAAGATGAACATCTTTTGCTACATGGAAACTTTTTTAGCTGAAGAAAGTAGACACTTGGTTATTACAGCATTTTCTTTACTTTCATTAAATAGAATAGATTCAAGCATCATAAAAGTAGAACTTAATATAGGAAAAACTTAGCAAGATTTCTACTTCTCAGTATTGGAAATTGCTAAACTGGCAACTCAGCCTTAATATTTCAGTGGCTTTCTGGAGACTTTTGCTTTACTAAATGAGTAAGATAAAGAAGTACAATTAATTCTTACCAAAGAAAATGACCAATAAAATGTCGCTAACCAAGATGCCAACATGAATAGAAGACATAATGGAAAGCCCCAGCCTCAGGTCCTCTGTGAAATTTTCAGTGTATAATCAGAGCCTACAGAGTTTTCAACTAAATACCATGGTCTATTTCTAGAAATATAAACATAAAATCCAAATATTAATGGCACCATAAAATAGGCCATCTTCCCTTGTGCCTTAAAAAGTTGCTAGCAGGTTATACAAGAAGGCAGAAGTGAAATTGTACAAAACCATTTCCTGTGACAACCACAGCAGCTAAATATTCCCAGCAGCACTAGGACTTCCCATTTCTCCAGTTCTGGGAATGGAGAAGTCCAGCAGGCCTGGAAAGCTACGAGTGGGATGGCCACAGTTGTGCCTACTTACACTGATGTAGAAAAGGATTGTGTCTGCTCAGTATTAAAGAACTGTAACACTCCATGTATGAATGTTTACAGAATAAAGATATTTTAGATAGACTACTGTAGTAAGTAGCATTTCATCCAGGAAGCCACAGCTATGCTTTTGGTAAGCAGAACTAATCGAGACAATGGTAAAATAGTAACTTTAAACTTGTGTTTATTTTGTATTTAAAAAACCCAAGCTATCATCATAACCTTTCTTACAAAAAATTAATCAAGCCAAAGGATAACAAAAGTGAATACATGATAAAGAAAATGATAGATTAAATTACTCACTGGAGAGCCAGAACTCCAAGTGAAGCCTTCTGAACTACCATAGGTCAGTCCCAACCAGAACATCTCATGATAACTTCTAGTGCTCCTGCAGAATACAAAGAGGACGTATGCTATTACGTGATCAAGTTTGGTCACCCATAACAGTGAAGCAGACTTGAAAGTTACATCCAAAACAAAGTTAGATAGTACAGAAGTCAATGGATTTAGCAACAAAAACATAAAATGCAAAAGATGTACATTTTGGTATAACCCATAAATTTCTTGACAAGAAGTCTCTGCTTCCAAATAAATTAATTATAAAATCATTGGAAGAACATTTATTCATTCACTCTACAAGTATATAACGGATATCTTTTACCTTTACAAAGTAATACATGGATGAATTTCCATGTATAATGTTATGGAAATTTAAATTCAAACTAGACAAAAAGGGTCCATGGGTTGGAAACATGATGAGATGTCCTGAGTAGCATCTGAACCAACAATTTCAGAAAGACAAATATTTTCTCAATATCATTCACACCAAATAGGTAAAAGAAGGAAGCATTGAACAGAAAAGATATTTACGTTATCAATCTCCATATGGCTTGCAGTTCCTCTTTACTCTTGATAGTAGCTAGCTCTCCACCCAGGGCTCTACAAAAATCTCGAGATTCAAACCATGTTTTCTTCTCATGTTTTCCTTTTGCAAAAAGCTAAAGGTGATATGATTTCAGAAATTATTTTATACATCATAGCTGATCAAATCAGAAGAAATAATAATTGACTTTAGATGAGATTTCATTGATAGGAAATTAAAGGACTGTCATGGCCTCAAACAGTACGATTCTCTTGATTTCAAGTCAATTTATTAATAACTATTTGCGTTGCAAAACTCAAATGGTTTTATTGAGGAAACCTCAGAAAATAAAAGAGAACTGAGATTAAAATCTTAAAAACTGTAGGCATGTGGATTAAGTAAGCAGTTCACTGTAGAAGGCAGGATCAGTTTGGTCAAGTGTGAACAACAGCACAGACAGGCATCTGGTAGAAAAGGGCTATAAGCTGAGCTAACTGTAATGCATAATTTAGAGACTATATCCTGTTATCCAGAAGACTGAAAACAGAACCATAACTGGAACTCACAGTGACATTCTGGGACATGACCATCTGTATCAAACAGTATCTGTATCAAACTCAAACTAGGTCAAAAAGGGCCCACGGTCTTGAAACATGATGGAGACATCCCGAGTAGGACACTCCTCATCAACTTTTATAATTAATATTCCTTTTTCTTGTGAATCAAAGCCCCCACCATCATGTTTGTGACTTTGAACTTAATCTGCACTTGGTTTGGGCTATCTGATCAGAGGTTTCAGAGCCACTTTCTGTATCAGGAGATCCCAGGACTCCAACTTAAATAAACCTTTTTTCCATCTACATTTTGTTAATCTCAGCATCTTGATACTTACAAACACAGCTTATTTGTTTCCAAACCAACCCTACCCATGAGGCCTCTAAAACCAATTAGCTTCCAATGAAACACAAATGGTGCTCTGTGGAATGTTCACCAGATATTGTCTACAGTGGAATCACTAGTCTACCTCCAAACTGTACACATCTCTGCTGCTTTTCTCAAATAACTGTGATAACCTCCATAGCCTAGCTACCACCCTCTGGCGAAGGACTACATATAAGATGACTCTGGTTTTTGTTCAGTGATGCAAGCTTTCCAGAGGTACTGACAAAACATCTTACTTGCTTTGTGTTGGGTTTTTGATACTCCATTTACAAAACCCTTTTTTTGCGTCTTAGCTCAATACATTCCCTCCTATATAAATTATTCTTTCAACTCTGATTGGACCACATCAACCAAGCATAACCTTGAGTTAGAGAAGACTAACCAACTTCATTCTGAAACAATTTATTTCCTTCTTATTTGCTGAACCCCAGAGCCAGGGATTGAACTCAGAGTCTTACACATACCAGGAAGCACTCTACCACAGAGCTGCATCCCTTAGGCCTGACAAAAGCCCTTCATTGGTCTTGACATACTATCTCAGCATGCATGGCATGGCCATGTTCTATCCAAAGGGATAATGACAAGAGATCCTGAATGCAGAACAGTGCCAGTAAGCACTATATATATTTCTGTATTTGACTAAATCTTATTTAGAGAAGACATGAGTTATAAGAGAGAAACAAGACTCAAATCCTTAATTCATTGGAGTTGTTAATTTGTTTCTGTTTTTGCTTCTATTCTTGTTTAGCTGTTTATCTGGATGAACTTGATTGCATAAGGAAGAAATTGATAGCCCAAAGTGAGAAGATATAAAGTAAAAACTACTGAATTTTCACTTAAAGGGCATTGCAAAGTCATGTATCCCTACTATCAATGCCTTTATCTTCCAGAATTATGATCATTGGGGGCTAAATTAGAAAAAAAGAGAATTCTCTCTAGAAAACCTATGTGCGTTATAAATTTATCAACCAGTTAGGTTAACTAAAACCGCAGATTCCACAAATAGAAGAAAAATGAGATGCAATAGGATAGCATCAGGGGGAACAAAAGTTCTCATAAAGATGGAAAGACAAGTTGAGAATAGAAACAGAGGGCCTGAGAGAAAGGAGAGGAAGAGAGAGGCCATGACCAACAATCCAGGCACAGAAGATTGTGAGATGCGCTTGCTTGTTCATTATTTTTGTTGTGGCAAATGCACCAGGTGATTAGAATCCCACCATGGAAATCTTGAAAACAGTCCCGGCAGATAAAGGTTAGAGAACAACGTGTTCTGTTTTTGTTTTTTAATTCCTTAGTGATTCTTAGGGATAATGGTTAATCAAATTTTTTATCAGCTTAGTAATTGATACTTACCTTGAAACATGAGCTTGTTTTGCTGATGGTGCCCCAATCCTCTGGGCATTTGGGTTCAGGAGTTGTTGTGGGCTCTGGTGGGCGAGTTACTCCTTCAGCCCAGTGCTTGCATACAAATTTTGCCTTCTGATCACATTTCAGAACATCCCATAATCCCCCTGCAATCCCAGTCCTCATGGCAACACAACCTGGTTTTCGTCCTGCATTTAACATTGAACAAAGGAAGTAGAATTCACTCCACATGTGCTCTCTAAATGTTATGGCTCTGTCCAAGAAGATGCCCTAAAGCACTGTGCACTCAGGGGTGAGGCTTGGGCAAGGGAATTGGGGTATGGGAGTGCTCTCCTCACTAGGAAGCTCCCCAACAAACAGGTTCATCTGTTGAATGTGCTGTCAGGAGCTGGGGCCTGGTGGGTGGAGGGTTCAGGGGTTGGAGCATGGTGCAGGAGGGTATGTACAGCTCCCTATTGGGGCTTCCTCTCTCTCCATCATGATGTGAGCATTTTTCTCTGCCAGACTTTTCTACCATGTCCTTCCAGCCTGAGAGCCAGCCAACCACAGACTGAACACATGAACCAAAATACTCTCTCCTCCTCTGAGTGGTGGTGTCACACGTTTTGTCTCAGCAATGAGAAAGCAACTCAGATGCTAAAGGCCCACCTGGCTCACAGGAGACAGCCTAAAGCTGAGTGTGAATGTGTGTGCTGAAGTGTATGTACAGCAAGAAAGCTGCAAGAAGCTACTGCACTGGGGCAGGTGGTGTTCACTTTTCAAGCCACTCTTGGCTTTTATTTTTGTGGTCTATATCCCAAACATATGATGTTAAGCTAAGAATTTTTTTCTTAAATAACATTTTGTATCTCTAACATGTGGCAGGGTTCCCCACTCACTGATACTTAATGATACGATGTTTTTAGTATGATGATCAAGTCAGCCGTCATGGCAAGAAATAGTGATTTAATAGGCTCTCCTTCCTGCCTGCCTTACTCTCTTCCTTCTCGGGCTCCAGTTTGATGTATCATTTTGTTCCCTGAGAACATTCGGGGACTCACCTCTCAGAGTGCTACTGCTGAATGAGTAACAGATGTAAAGGAAAGCTCAAAAATAAGAATCACCAGATTTTTTTTTTTAAAGTATGCATTCAGTTCTCAATATGCTACTCAGGTTTCTTAAAAATTACCTAAGATTTTAGTATTTTATAACATTTAATAATTTTATAATTCAACAAGAATCATATGTTCTGATTATTAATGTGTTTTTCTTATTGAAAGCTGAGAATTAAAATTAAAATAACTCCTAGTGACAAGGTTATAGTAGGCAAAGTATTAAATTCCTACTTATAGACTATTATTCCCTTTTTGCTTTGACCCAGGTACAATGAAATACTACCTACAAAGAGTGTTGAATTCTCTGGATGTTAACATGCTGTGTAATGTACAGGCCAGTGTAGAAGAAGATAAAGAGTTTTTCAGACTCTACTTTGGAAATTACTTAGTCTTTAATCATGGAAGACAAATCAAAATTGATAACTGGGTGGGTGAAGCAAATATAAACAGCACAAGTTGGTAACTACCCAGCTTAGTCTAAACCCATGCTTAGAAACTTCTTCATCACATAACTTTCTAAAGTCCCAATTTCTACACCCTTTTACCAGGAATTGAACTCAGGACTTCACATTGGCATGCGTGCTCTGTGCCCTTGAGCTAAATCCTGGCCCTCTACATCTTTTAAATGAAGGTATTTAAACTTACCTTCCAGGGTTCTTACAAGGACAGAGTGAAACTCAAGGTATGTGAAGGGCTGAACACAGCCATACATTCAAGGTAACCAGAATGACACATTCCATGTAAGCACTGCCTTTACCCTACCCCTCAAAACCACTACTATTTCCATTCATAGCTGCACTGAACAGCTTTAGACATGTTTCATACTGTTTTAAGGAATATAAGTTTTCGGGAATAATATGACCAATCCAAATATGCATGACTGCTTAGGATTTTATAAATGTTTCTCAAGTAGGCAAATTAACGAACAATTTTCTTTTCTTTTTTTTCTTCCTTAGAACACTCTAAATTCATTGAGATTTGATTTTAAAAAATAGAGGAAAGAAAGAAAAATAGAAATATAAAAAGTTACTGAGCACACAATGAATCTGTGGGGTTCTTGGTTGCATAATCCACTTAGAAAGGTACATGATGGGGGCGGAATCTCCCTTGCTGAGGGAGCAGGCAGGGTGAATGAAACCCTTGGGCCCTGCTCAGCACCTACCTGGCATATCTGCGTTCCAGTGTGTGAACTGGACTTCCTCTTGAATGGTCCACTGAAAGGTGCCTTTGACTTGTACATCCGAAAGTCCTATCCAAAAATATTTTTCTGGCCTCAATCCAACCAAACTAGTCAGGAATGCTTGTTCATATCTTTAAAATAAAAATTAAGATTCAACTAATCTTCAGAAACATTTATAAAAATTTTTGAATTATCAACATGAAAACCATCTCAATTCTATCAGCTATGATTTAATTAGTGATCTAATACATTTTATTTATATGCCATTCCAATTTTAATAATTTTCACTGAAGAAAATGTCATTTACCTGGACAAATAAAATGATTTGAAACACTCAGATTATTTCTTTCTAGCTTCTATACCCTCACTGCCCTGCCTCAAAATCTAAAAGAAGTTTTGAAAACAAAATAATTTTGAAAACAGCAACTTAAAGAACTTGTCTAGGGGCTGGGGAGATGGCTCAGTGGAATAAGCTCTTCTTTCGCAAGTGTAAGGGCCTGAGTTCAATCCCCAGTTCCACCAAAAAAAAAAAAAAAGAACTTGTCTAGACATGTTTGGACAGGATATCATGTCTGCATCTTCTACTATGAATAACCACTATGAAGACAACAATATGCAATGCATTAATTATTGAATCCATTGGTTTTGAAATGGTCTCATTGCTATTTGTTTCTCAATAAAATTAATTCAAAAATAAACAAGAAGAGTTAAAAAATAAATAACATTTAAGAATTTTTTAAAAAAATCTCAGTCCACTTTTCAAATAAACCAAATTCCCTACTTGATTCTTATTTTTGTTGTTGCTTTGTTTTGTTTTTCTTTTGTACTTTGGGCAAGGTCTCACTATGCAGTTTGGACTCACAGTGATCCTCCTGTTTCAGCCTCCCCAGCCCTGGGATTACAGGCATACAGCACTACACCCAGACTTGGTGGCTGAATCAGCATTCCTAGGGACAGGACCTGTGTGCCATGTGGCATCAGGGATTGAACCCTGGCCCCTGTGCCTGCCTCAGCAGGTATTTAGTTCACTAAGCTACCTTGCCAGTCCTTCTATTTGATTCTCAATCATGCAAGTAAAGAGAAACAATAACACTGTCTAGGATATTACAAATGCAATATTCTAATGTATTTTCTCCCTTAAATTTCATTATCTAAGCCCTAAAACCAAAACTATCAAGAAATACGCAAAAGCAAGTCCAATTTCTAGAAATTTTCTCCCTGTAGATTCTCATTTGTTGAACTAGTATAAACTGGTAACAATGCAGTTCAATTGACAAGACGGCAGAAAAGAAAAGCAAGGAGTCCTAGCAATAACAGAATATTTATTAGGCCACAGTCTAAGCAATTTCACACCCTCTACAGAGTGAGCAACCAATAGATCCAAATATAATTACTTTTCTTAAAAGTCTGAAAATCAAATTTAACAACAGAGTTAGTGAGCATCACATTACAAACATCACAGAAAACACTTAAATAAAAACAAATACATAATATGGTGAAATCTTGTACATAGTTCTCCAACAGATCAATTAAAGCACAGGTCAGAAAATGTCCCCATGAGCAGTCTGCCTCCTTTGTTATAGGCAGAAAGTATCTACACAATTTTCAAATGTGTGCCTTGTGTTACATGCCACGAAAATAATGTGAGGTGAAAACAGTTCTTTTATAAAGACTGCACAGTACAAATGTTATAGGAGGCTCATTTTATCAAATGATTTTTCAAATCCGCCTTCTAGATTTTTATTGAGCCTGCCTTCAAATACCAATGTATATCATTTATTATATTGAAATTCAATGTCTATTTTCTTCTAATGAACATTTTTGAGTCTCTGAAGTTTCTTCACTGTCTTATCCAAGGCTTTGAAAACAGTAGGTGAAGAAAAAATAAATGTTTCTCAAAGATAGATGGGACCCTAAAAGCCAAAATCACCTAAAATCTTCTATGTCCATTTGATTTATTAACCTATCAGTATACTAATTAAGCAAAGCAAAGCAAGAAGTGGATGAATGGAAAGAATGAATAAATGATTTAGTGTGATATTTATCTATCTTTAGCTATAGCCATATATCTAAGCATAACTCTGATATACCTTTTCTGACAGTAAGTAGGTCCTAAAAGCCCACACACTCAGTGCAGAAGGTCCTTCCCCAGGCTACAGCGGGAACAAGGTAGCACAGAAAGGCAAAGAAGAATCTGAACACACAGGCCTTGCAAGATTTCCCCAGTCAGACTATAAGCAATCATGCCTGAGCAATTCTTTCTCTGTAAAAAAAAAAAAAAAAAAAAAAAAAAGGAGAGTCCAGAGACCTCCCAGATAGATCAATGCATGCA
Source organism: Ctenomys sociabilis (assembly GCA_004027165.1). Lineage (NCBI taxonomy): Eukaryota > Metazoa > Chordata > Mammalia > Rodentia > Ctenomyidae > Ctenomys > Ctenomys sociabilis. Next base: position 31,591 of record PVKA01016571.1, read on the forward strand.
GTATCTGGGGATCCACACAAGCAGAAAAGTAATTAAGACCTTGCGCCCCTTCTCCCGTTCCTCACATTGTGCACCTCCCCACCTGTATCATTTACAACAAAACAGTAAATATAATGTTTCCCAGAGTTCTCTGAGCTGTTCAAGCAAATTAGTTCGACCCAAAATGAGGGCATGGGAACTGCTGTCAGAAGCACAGAGAGAAGAACCAGGAGCTTGAGACTGGTATGTGAAGGGATGAGCGGGGACAGACTTGGACACAAAGCCTTCAACCTAACTCTGTCTCCAGAAAGACAGTGCCAGAAGTGAACCGGATTAGAGGACGCCCAGCTGGTATGCACAACAGAACCGTTTGCTGGCTGGTGGTGAGAAGTCTTCACACCTGGGAAGGTCACAAGTGAGCTGTGGGTGGATGCTAGGAGACGCTGACTTTGCGGTCGTCTTTCTTTCTATAAACCCACATTCATTCTGTCGCCTTTTCATAGTGGGAGACAAATTGTGGATTGGAAGCTATAGAGTTGATTTGCTATAAAGTGTTGCTGTAAAGGGGCCAGCAAGATAGCTCAGAAATCTAAAGCACCTGTTTAGGCAAGCTTAGGCAAAGTACAGGGTCCATGGTTTGATCCCTGGTACCCTGTGCTACACCAGCCTTGCCCCCAGGGCAGGCTGAACTGGCCACCAAAAAACAGGAAAAAAGAAAAGAAAAATGTTGATGTATATATTGTAAAAATGTTAAATCTATAAGCTATATTCAGAAGACTATTAATAAACTGTTCTGAATATAACTGAATATTACTAAAAGCATCGAAATTAATAAACTGTTCTGAATATTACTGAATATGACTAAAAGCACCGAAATATTTTTTAATTGCAGTGAAACACCTAAATAAGAACATGAGTATTAAAACATTTTCATGTATTTAGGACAGGGCCTATAGGATCTCACTATGTAGGACTCCTAGTGATCCTCCCTTTTTCAGCCTCCCAAGGGCTGGGATTACAGGCACATGCCACCACGCCTAATCTCAATCACCATCTCAGCACATCCCAGGGGCAGGGGCAGCACAGCACACTGGGGACTGAATCCCATCGGCTATACTCTGACTAAACAGGTGCTTTAGTCTGCTGAGCCATCTGGCCAGCCCTAAGAATATGAGTTTTGATGCTTCTGCTCTTTATAAACCATACCTCAGGATCACAGAAATTGTGAGGATTCTGATAGGATTTTCTGAAATTTTTCATTATGTGAGACAATTCAAAATGAAATTAAAATAGTTACATACCTATCTTCAACAGTTGTTAAATAAGCCTTCTCATTTTCGCATGTTTGGTTTGCTTCTGTAAATGTGGACAGTGTGTTTCCAATCAAATAGCAGTAAAAGCCATGTCTTTTCCAGCCCTGTTAATGTTATCAAGTGATATAGAAATAAGCAGATTATCACGCACATTTATAAGAAAATATTACTTAATAATATTGATAATGATACAAACTGATGAAACAGCAGCAAAGTCAAAAGAACCCATATTTGAGGGATTTGAAATGAAAATTTCATAGATAAATAAAGAAAACAGTAGTTTATGGTTCCTCACATAACAAACTATAAGACTAAACTGAAGAGAAAGGAGGTCATTCTCTTCAATTCAGGTTCATGTTCCAAGAAGTCTGTTCATGAAGTGTTGAGTCACCAATGGTAATGAAGAGAATGGACAAGATTTCAATTAAGAATAGGAGGGTTAGGGAGGTAGCTCAGTGGCATAAGCATCTGCTTGGCAAGTGCAAGGTCCCAAGTTTGATCCCCAGTAGACATGCCATGTTGGCCCCAGACCCCCAAGCATGGTGTGCTGGGCCAGAAACACAGCAAGATGGTACACAAGTGTAAGTATACTAACAAGCACTAGGGAGGCTGAGTCAGGAGGATCACTATGAGTCAGAACTGCAGAGCAACACCCTGTATCAAAGAGAGAAGGAGCAGGAGGAAGAGATGAGGAAGAGGAGGAATAGAGAACCCCAGAAAATAATCTGGGGTATGGCATGCCTAGCTACCTATTAAGCCAAGTGAACAGAAGAGCTATATTATCTGGTAATAGAAGAACACGCATAACTTCTCAGGCAACCAGCAACATGGTTTGATATGGCTCCTCTCCTATACTGTATTTCAAGAACCCAGAAATAGAAAGTGCAAACATGAAAACAAAATTTAAAAAGCCCCATGCTAGAATTTGAGAGGAGCAAGGGGAACAATTCAGGTACCAAAAATAAGTAGATACTAAAAGCTGAGCAAAAAATGCAGAAGCTGTTCTTGCCTGTATCTTGAGTGCTTCAAATATAGATTAGGGACCAACAGGGCAGGAGTATTTTTATCCATATAGGCATGGTGGCACACACCTATAATCCTAGCACTCAGGAAGCTGAGGCAGGAGGATTAATATGAGCTCAAGGCCAGCCTGGCTACATGGCAAGACCTTGTCTCAAAGCAACAGGAAGGGAAAGGGAAGCAGAAGGGGAAAGGAAAGGGGAAGGAGGAGCAAGAGAAGGAGGAGGAGAAGGAAGAGGATAAGGACAAGGAGAATGACAGGGAGAAGGAGAAGGACAAGGACAAGGAGAAGGACAAGGAGAAAGAGAAGGAGGAGAAGGAGGAGAAAAAGGACAAGGAAAAATCAACGATATTTGGTCTTTGATCCAACCAGGGCAGGGAGTTGAAACTGAGATCCTGGTATGATGAGCACACCACTAAGGTCACCACTTTCTCTGAAAGAAGAACTAAAACTTCTAGTCACAGAACCCCAAAATGTTAAGAGTTTTTTCATCATCCTGTGGTTCTTAAGTATCAGAAAAAAATCTGCTTGAAAATAAATGCCGATGTAGAATGCTGGACTGTGTTGGATTGTGGTGTCGAGTTCAAGCACCTAAGTTAGTTCAATGTCAATGGAGTGCCCACCTTTGACAGTGTAGACAAAGGAAGGGGTGTAGAAAGAAAAATCATGATGTGTGTGTATAGACAGTACAGTTGGGATAGAGAATGCTGTGCTTCTACATAATCCTATGAGAGGCAAGATCTGCACTAACGGTATTTGGACAGGATATTATGTCGGCTTCTAGTACTATGGTCATCCACTAGGAAAATAATTATTGAATTTTTGATATAATTCAGGTATAAAAAATAAGATAAGTAAGCAGCTACACTCTTAATTCACTGATAAGAGATATCTGCTAACATAATATCTGTAAATATAATATCATGTATGCACCTTGTACAATACCAAAACATTATGAAAACAGTTTGCAATGTATTAATTTATCAAATCTGTATTGCTAAAGTGTCTTGAAACTGTCTGATTGACATTTGTAGTTCAATAAAATAAAAAAATAAAATAAAATAAAATATAAATAAATTAAAAAAAGAAAATAAATGCCGAATCAGTGCCACAAGTAGGTGCCAGTTCTGACTGTATGCTGTTCGTGTTCTATGGAAATCCATGGCCCACAAATTTAAGTACTATTTGTTCTACAAAAGGGGTACTCGAAGGTACTTAGGTACTCAAAGAAATAGAATATAAAATCATACAAGAGAAATATTTTCAAAAACCAGATCATGAAGCTAATATGGGAATGAACGTGGATACTAACTCACAATCAAAAATGACAAATCATGTGGGAAAATGTCCCCAGTGTAAGAGTCTACAATATGATAGAGCAATCTGAAAAAGATAGTCTAAAAATGAGCCTGTTTGAGATGACTTAATAACAAAAGAAATAAATCCATTAACAAAAGATCAAAGTACTATGTGTCAAGAATCAAAAGATTTGAGCAATAAAGAGAATCTCTAGGGAACATACACTAATAGTGTTTTTTAAAACACAGTGGTCATATTGTATATAATAGGGTTTGGGAGAGAATTAGTAAGTAGGATAACTATAGCACATGAAGAGAGATGCAAAAGTAAAAAGGGCTTGATGAATAATGAGGCTGAACATTGATCTAAGTTTCACAGAAATGAATAAAACTCACAAGTGACAATTTCCAAGAATGGAAAGAGGTGAACTTTCAAATGAAGAATTACGCTAGTACAAAAAGGAAAAACAAAATAAATCCTAATCTAAATACATTGCACTAAGCACGCAGAATACTAAAGACCATGAAATCTTAAAATTAATGAGAGAAAAGATAGAATATGGACTTAAAAGAGGGAGAAGAGTTAGTGTAATAATAAAACTGAACTGATAAAACTAAGGGCCAGGGAATGATGAATAGACGACTTGCGGGCAGGCAGCTGTCCTGCTGACTTCTTAGCTGATGCAGTTAAACTACTAAGCAGGCTGAGAAGGAATTTAAAATATCTTCAGACAGTTTTCTGCTACTGGCTATTCAGGCAGAGCACTAAAAGATAGACTGTGGAAAGAAGGAAGTTTAAGACAGGAATAATGAGAGGCCTGAAAAGTCTGTATTGACTAAAAAAATTGATAAACACCTTAGTAAATGCAGGTCTAATTGCCTGCCTAAATAACAATGGCAACTGTTGAGGGTGTGAGGGATTAAAGAACAGAACAAGAATAATAGGTGATTAACAGCACCATCTGAATGTTAATTACTGGGTTATTACAGCATATCCTCATTAGATAAGCTATTAGCAACCAAATAAGTTGGGTGGATGAACTAGAATTGTTGAGACTTCTTTTGAGTTTAATATTACTTCAAAATTTAAAGTTTAAGCTATATAAGTATAATAACATTCTCGTTTTATTCAGGCAACAGATATAGATACTGATTTTATCCAGTCAGGAAAATGTAAGGTTAATTACTTAAATATAGAAGTAGAAAGTATGATTTCCAAATCTGTACAGGAGGAAAGTGAAATAAAGATCACTCAACCAACAGAATGCACAAAAAGAAAAATAGAAAGCAAACAGTGATAAAATATAAAATGGTGGAAACAAATCTAAATATATCAGAAAGCACAACAAACTTAAATTCATCTGTTCACCAGTTAAAAGCCAGAATTCCTCAAATTAGATTAAAGTAAAAATAACGATATAGATATAGATATATAATACTTGTATGAGTTAATGATATGCCAACATTAATATTCAATAAAATCAACCTTAATGGTAAAAAAGGCATTGTTAGGAATTACATAATTCCATGAGCATTAAAGGAGTCATTCAGCACAAAGATACACCACACAGCCTCCAAAGTATATTAATTTAAAATAGCCAGAATTATAACCCAAATGTTTGTTATGTAGGTAAAATATTTAAAATGTAGGCTATCTATATAACACAACTGATAACTTCAACCTAATCAATATAGATAGGTCTCTGGTATCTAATGATCAAAGAAAATCACACTGATTCACCCAGCAAATAGCCACAGAAACTATAGATGAGGAAAGAAAACTTCAGCAAATAACACAACAGAAACCTTTTTACAATCACAATTATCAAAATCAATCAGATTCCCTAAACATTTGGAAAGCAGATAAAATTCTTCCACCTAAGCCCTTACAACTACCAACACCTGCTCACTCTCTCTTTCTCTTTGTCTCTCCCTGAAAAAATGAGTCCAAAAATTCTAGTGGAAATAAAAGTATTTTGTATTATAGCACAAAAATACCAAGTGAAACTTGGTAACTAATCCATAGTTTCAATTCCATCTTTTCTTCCTGTAAGCATTTCAACAGCACATTTATTTTAATGTTGCACTATTAATCCCTCTTTTTATAACAAGGGTTTATATTTGCATCTGTTAGGGAGATGAGAATTTTATCAGCTTAGGCTACCTTCTATTAATTTATTGGTTTGGAGCAGTCCTGGCAAAGCTTTAGAGCTTTAAATGATTTCCAATAATCGACAGCAGCCCATGTACTATGGGTCTGCCACCACAGCTTTAGGGTATCCTGGGCCAAAAGCATTGACCAGAAAGTTGAATCTCAGATCCACATGATAACAGGCTTGTGATTCTGAACTTTGAACTACACCACATGTGCTCAAAGAAAAGGCTTGGTATCTTCCTTTGCTGGCCTTTTTCTTCTTCCTTGTTCTCTTTGAGAAAGGTACTATCTGTAGCAGGTATTTTTAAGTTGGCCAAATAATCTCTCTGAGATCTGAGTTCTTTCTAATTAGGACTATAACAGTTCTATAAATTTAGGAGAACAGGATAATAAATGGACTTGATAATGGTTATTACTATCCTAATGACGAAGTTGCATTATTATCAGAGGTTAAGTAGGTGACAATGGAAAAATATACAAATTAGACTATGTAGAAAGAATATGTTTATTATTTTAGAAAATTGCAATGTTCTATTTCTAACCCCTCATACATGCATATGACTAGGTGCTAGGGAAAAAAAAAAAAACTATTCTGAAATGGGCATAAGGGACATGGGTTCCAATTGCACCTGTCTTTAACTCTAAGTTGCTATGCGGTTTCTCTTGAAGTTTTCAGAAGCAAACAATAAATACAGGATTTTGATCATTGCTAAGATCTTTCATATTGTCAACATTGTATGATTTTCTCTTCTCTGCTCCAATTTTTCTCTATGGCCCTCTACTATTCGAAATTATTTTTCACAAATTTATATGTCATGGTGTTTCTTACAAGTGTTACAGCCACAACCTAACACTCTTGGAAAGACAATTAGTTTCTATTTCACTTTTATTCAAGAGAAGAGAGAAAGGACAAAAGAGGAAGACAAGCAACTCAACAATCAAATAGGAAAATAATAATCATAAACCTGCAAAACTATTTTTGTGGTTTCTTTATGCTTTTCAAAATTATTTCACAGACAATTTGTTTCATCTTTCAAGGAATGCAAAACAACCCAGGATGTGTTTCTGTCAGCAGGAAGAACTGTTCAGTGCATCCAAGTCACTCTGAGTACCAGGTGGAGTCCAGATTCCTTTCCTTACAGACTGATCTATTGAGGATATTCTTCTCTATAAGAAAGCTCATTGGAAGTATTATAAATGGGAAAAATGCCCAAGGACAGCTAGCTATCAGCACTGGGGGGTACATACTGGGAACCTGCTACAAGCCCCCAGAATCACAGACTACTATTGCCTGGATGCCACCTTCTCCCAAACCCTTGTCTCATCCCCTCTCCAAGATCCATTCCATGTCTCCCTCTGCTCCTTATTCTCTCTTCCAGTTCTCATGACTATCCAAATGGAGCTACTGACCATGTGTACTTCCCGCACTAGCTGGATAGAATCCCTGGAGAAAGCTTAATCAAAGAGGATGGTGCCACTGAAGAGTAAACCTTGAAGCATTTGGACAGTGAAAGAATTTAGCACTGATGATAGCAAAGCATTTTCTTATATACAGAAAACTATATCAAAGACTATCTGCTGATCTTAAATCACTGTGCACATTCTGCACTCACTTTCCGGCAGCCAGTGTCTTCTTCTACTGTTCCTGGAGCTTGGGTTTGGGATTTCATCTTGCAGATGTAACCAAGTGGATGCTCACAAGCCCTGTCTGCCCAGAGCCCATCCTGCAGAAAGTCAAGGGAAAAACAATCATTTGTTGCCTGAATTCGATGCCATTTCCGAGTAATCATGACTCAGGGAAGGAAGACTACATGTAGTAGTCAATCCTCCAAGCAGAGTAATATTTGTATATTACAAATTTGATCCTCCACTCCCCAAATAATACTTGTTTCTTTTGTTTTATTATTCTTTTTTGAGCAAAATAGGTGTACAACTTGCCATTTAAGTATACTTACTATTTAAGTATACAAATTGTCTTACATTATGCACATTATATTATCATCTTCACAACTTTTTTTCATCCTATAGTGAAATTCGTTACCTATTAAATGACATTCTATTTTGCTTTTCCAAACCCTGGGCAAGCACATTTTACTCTGTCTCTGAATTTTACTTCAATAAATACTAATAGAAGTAAAATATACAATTAATCTTATTTATATAATACTTCTTTCTTGATCTTCGACATGATCCTACCCATCCTCCTAACTCTGTCTCTTTTCAGTTCCTTAATTATAATATTCTCTGTTTTCTTCTACCTATCCTTAGCATCTAGTCCTTTTTAACTTTCCACCAACAATAGTTAAAACACTAACAAAAATAGTTAATATTTATTGTACAATAAGTTTGGATTGGGAGCAGTGTATAGTAGTTGCGCCAAACCATTTAATCCTTATACCCACATATGAGCTAGGTAAAAATTATTAGCCCCACTTTAGAAAGAAAGGAAAAGTCAGGAGGCAAAACCCAGCTTCCTAGTCACCATGTGCATCATAAGCAATTGATAGTTCAATGATATGTCTCACTCTAGCCATGTTAGGGACATGAACGCAATCATTTTATGCAACACCTCTAAGTAAACTGCAAAAAAATCAAACATAGCTGCAAAAGTACAAACTCCAAGGTGTGGAAGAGATCTAACTAGGTCTGTACCTCTCCAGAGCAGCCACATGAAGGTGGGGCCAAAGAGGAACAGAATCGGTAACAGTGATGAGTTTAATTTGATCCTTAAATCCAATGTTCCTGCCTCTTGTTTTTGAAATAGTCTCCCAGACCTTGTGATTGGGCTAGACAACAGAGTATAAGGGAACTGAATCTAAACAAGCTTTTTTTAAATTTACATCAGTTGACTTGAAATCAAACGAATCCAGCTATCACACACCCTGCTTGGGACAGAAGACCTCCCCAGTGCAAGGACATCAGGACACTGCTCACCTTGCCCTTCATCACCACGCAGTCCTCCTGCCGGTTGTTCTCATGGCTGGGCTCTCCACGCAGCCACCTGGTAAATGTTACAGGGGTCCCATCACTCCACTCAAAGAACATTTGAATCTTGATGTCATTTAAGCCAATCCACAACTCATCACTTGGCTCTGAACAGGAAAAGAAACCATAGAAGCGGTATAGATCAAGGTTACTATCCAAGGTCAGTGGGGCGCGCAGAAAGCAAGGCTCTCCTCTTCTTCAGGACAGGCACACTTCCTTCACCCCATAACCATTATGGACTTAACCTCTCCCCCTCGGGTGTTCCGCTGACCTCCATGCCAGAGGTTCATGGCCCCTACATTGTATATTGTGAGTTTTAGATTTTGAGTTATAAATATCATTTTATTTTTTATTACACTATTATAAATTATATCTCCTGAGATTTGGGAAAATGAAATTGAGGTAAGTGTATTCTTACCACCTATTTTGTGAAGCTGGTTTATTTTTATTGGAATTACAAATAAGTTTAGCATGTCAATTATACTCTTGCTGTTGGAAATATAATTCCTATATATAAAAACCTACTTGAGGACTACTATATCTTACAAATGCTTTAGGACAACAAAATTGAAATCACTTCAATTTCACTGGCTGTTGCTATTAAGTATATTCCAGATTCTTCCTTTAGAGTTTGATCACCTTATTAGGTTTAAAATTGATCTAAACAGTGAAAGAACAATAGATTGACATTTGGCATTTATTTATTAGTCCACAGACATAAATTAACCTATAATTTCACAAAAAAATGCAAAATGCCAGCAACATGCAAATGCAGTCATGCAGGTTTAAAATGTGATCATTTTGTTTTGAAATTCTATAAGGAAAATTATTTATAAAGTAGTTATAATTCTGAAAAATTTTAACTGAGACAACAAAAATGAGACAAAATACAGTGATGGAAAAACATAAGATTTCAGGGCTGGAAAAATATCATTTCTAAATTTAAAAATTAAGGAAAATATAATTGAATACCTACTTAATTTTCATGACTGGGAAATCTACCATGAGGCTTTGATGTATAATCTTTGGTAAAATGAAATCAGCTCCAAGAGTAATAAAAATAATCTGTACTACAAAGTGCAAAACAAGCCACACTTACATAGAATTTTTCTAAGTCATTTAATTTCTTCCTCCTAAAAGTCGTCACTCAACTTTGCTTTTGGAGACGTCATGGGCTGGCCTTACACCAGGTGTAGCAGGTGTTTCCAGTGTCATGAAAACAAACGCACTCCCGGGAGGATGCCCTCCCCTGCCCTTGAGCTAGCAGCTCAGCGCCTTCTGAACAACACACACAGCCTTCAGAGAGACCCCGTGTGCCACCCACGGATTTCGGGGGAAGACCAGTGTAAAATAAAATACTAAGTCTATTCAACAGATTTTACCTCTAGACTGTTCTCCCCCTATAGAGTTTGTGATTCCTAAGCACAATCCTGATCCTACAAAGTACCTAATGAGTGAGTGTGGCATTCTTAGACTGATTTTCTGGTGAATGTGTTCAGGAAGTTGTGTAGTCAGGGGACGCACAGCTTTGTGCACAGGCGCGTCACACACCAGTCAGTACTCACAGTACGTTCCTATAATTAGTGACAGACTTCGGGAGGCTTTTGGTCTAGAAGCAATAGTCTTAATTTTACAACTTTACCTTATTCAAGTTCTTTTAAGTACTTATTATGAAATTATAATTTAAAATGATAACATACTAATGGTTTTAATAAATCCTTTCTTAAAAATGGAACATTTTCTGATTCATTTACAAATTTTCAAGATGAACTTCATCATCCAGCTCCCCTAAGTAATTATAGCAATAAAATAAATACGTGCTTTTTTTAGCGCCGTATCACATTATAGAAAGTGAGCGAGATTTGTCCTCTAGTGTTTCAGGGTTTCATTAATACGCCTTCTCACAGACTCGCTTGCAAGCTTGGTGAACTTGCAAACTCATGGCCAGTGTGGTGACACCCTTAAGTAACTGTTATTCAGATATATCCCGTGATTACATTATTGTTCAGTCTGAATTTCCCAGCGTAAGTACACCTGGAATAATTTTTAAAAATTGCTGATAGGCTGCAGGACGCAGTGGAGGAGCTAGCGTCCCTTGGACACAGGTACAAAGGGTGGCAAGGTTTGGGGGGACTTCCAAACTTCAGTGATATTTGTTTGCTACTGCTCTAGTTCTTCTCATCAGTTTGTTAATGTCCCCTCCCCCAGCAACTTGCAGGCTGCCTGAGGCAGCTGGCTCCTTCATGGCTACCGTCTTTTCCTCTTGTTTTGCGAGTGGAAACGAAGGACAGCTGCGGCTGTTAGGCAGGCACCTCGGCGGAAGACGGAAGCGTAATCGTTTCATCAGCAAGTACTGCAGAGAGCCCGGAACTACAGCGGTGCTTCTCAGCCTGCAGCGCCAGGACGTGCGTCGTTCCCAGTTCGCCTCACACATCTGCTCTTTTATTTCTGGATGGTGCATTTTCCAAGCATTTCTTTTTTAAAATAAATGTTTGCAGTATGTAATAATTATATTTATCAGGGGGCGGGGGCCCATGTCCATAGCAATAATTCTCCTTCTTGTTGTTCTCTACCCCTGCCAGCCCTCGCTGCTGCTTTCAGCTCTTGATTCCCATCTCATCGACAAAAGCTCTGTCTCCTCACCTTTCTTCAATTCTGTTTCTTCGTCTCTCCTCTCTTTCTCCCTCCCTCCTCCTCCATCTCTTGGTCCCCTTTCCACTTGGGAAGATGTCTCTGCCTTCTAGTATCTGTCTTTTATTTTGCTCTTTATATTTGGGCTTCTCGAGTAAGAGAAACCGCGTGATTCTGAAGCGTTGTGTCTGGCTGGTTTCAGTTAACGTTATGGTCCCAGGATGCATCCACTCTCCCATGAGTACCCCGAGTGTATTCATCTTTGTGGCAGAATAGTACTCCATTGTGTTTAAATATCATACTTTCTGCATTCATTCATCTGTGGATAGGCCTATAAGCCACCCCTGAGATGTAGCTGCCATGAGCTGTGCTGCTACACACATGGGCAGGCATGTGTCGCTGCAATATGACTTTGACTTTTTTCTTAAAGAGACCAAAAGGGACCAAAAAAGGCCAAAAACATACAGTGAAGGAAAGATAGTCTCTTTACTAAATGACAGTGTAGATAGATACCCACCTACAGAAGGTCGAGCCACTTATTTTTATACTTACACACCTGCAGTGTTATTTTTTCTATGATATTACATTGAAAGGCCAATGCCTAACCATTACAAAAAGAATGTCCTATTGTTTTCGTGATTCAGCACCCCAGCGGCAAGGGCAAGGTTTTAGAGAAAAGAAAGTGCAAAGTGGGAGATGGTTCATTTAGAGATGTTTCTTAGCAGATAAAATGGGGACCTTAATTATTTAAACTGCACATAGACATGCAAGCAATTTTAAAAAATCAAACGTTTTGCTAAGTTTAGAGTAGATATCGCTGAACCTAGATTACAAATGGGAAATAGTTTAAAACTACCCATGAGCTAATTACATATTAACAGAAAACTAAATTATCTTTTAGTGATAAGAATTTTTAAGTTATGAAATCTTCACACTGTAGCCATGACTTACATGTGCTGTTAAATTTATACTGCTACTTTAATTTTTAATTAAAATTGGTGAGATTTAATATTTGTGATGAAACTTTCCAGAGACAGGAGGGGCAGGGCGGGACTCGAATGAGGCGTGTTTGCAGTCTGCAGCTTGTTACCGTATCCCAGCTGCGAGATGATGAAGTCAAACTCCTCCACGGTGTGGACGCTTGCCAGGTCGCCACCCTCCTTGCGGCAGGCAGTCAGGGCGTCTCTCTGGATTTTCTTCACTTCTCTGTGAATCCTGTAGCAGTTCCCTGCGTAGAGCAACCACTGGCTAGGACAGGAGCTAGGCACGTCGGTTTCTACAAGGAACAAGGTTAGAAAATGTTTACAAGAAACGATCTCATTAAAATCGGAACTCTATGACATCATTTTATCTATAAAGTCATCCAGAAAGATAAGCACATAAAGTGGTATTTGTTTTTCCTTTTCAGTATACATATTCACAAACGATAAACTAAACATATTATATCTTCTTTGTCTCTAGACTACCAAGATGAAAGCACCCATTTTTCACTTTAAAATAAAATCAGCAGGAAGTTTATTTTTAAATTTTTACGCACAACAAGACAACACTAAGATATGGTTGATTGCCTTATTTTATCTACATCTTATGGTTAGTAAACTTGTATTATTATATTTCAGTGTTAGCAGCCTCAAAGTTTTGTTTTGGGGGGTTTTTGTTTGTTTTGTTTTGTTTCTTTGGCAGAACTGGGGATTGAACTCAAGCCTTTGCTCTTGCCAAGCAGGCACATATTCTACTGAGCCATCTCCCCTGCCTCAAAGTTTTGATATAGATACATCTACTAAACTATTCAAATGTATTTTTATCCCATGGATGTTAGAACAACTGTCATTCTTCAGAGGAGGGACAACACCCAGAGGGCAGGCATCAGAAAGGCCAGCCCTGAAGCATGAGGTGTTGGAGCTACCAGGAAGCCTTTGCTAGAAGAGCAGCTGGAGCCAACCACCTGCGCCCCTGCACTGACTCACTGCCACTGACTCCTTCCCAAAAGATGACATATGTTACTGTGACCAGGAGAGCAATTTAGAATCAGAAATCTATCCAGCAACCCTAGAATTTGCTGCAAGTTTTGTGACCTCAAACAAGACCCGGCACACAAGTCAATTTATCCACGGGCACAAAAATTCTAACTGATAGTAATGCTTGTCATACTAACATCCTACTCTGGTCTTCTGAATTAGGAAAATATAGAAATAAATATGCTTGGAAATGACAGATACCGCCCATTGTTATTCAAGGAAATTGTTAGTCAAAATCCTCATCATTGCCATAGATAGTTATGGTCTGATTCCATAGCCTTGGTTAGACATTGCAGACATTTAATGACCTGGGGGGGGCAAAGAATAGTAAAGATGTTTGAAGATAGCTTTTATTTATCTGTCTATGCCCCTTGAATCCATTGAAGGCACTGGCACATGGTAGGTACTATGTGTGTCAGTAAGGAAAAAATGAAACATGTATCCTGCAGTTTATTTTCACTGTTTCATAGATACTATTTTCAGCAGCAATCTAGCCACCCACTTTGCTTAGAGATGGACTACATTGCCAACTGCAGGCCAACTTACATATTTAAGCTTAATACTAAATGTTATCAAATGTGCTGCTTTACAAATCCTTCAGTTAGGGGACATGGCTTTGTTACTCTTTAATGATTTGTTCCTATTTTCTCTTAAAAGTGAAGACTGAGACATTTTTGTATAAGCCCAGGAGCCTGTGCAAAGAAGCCACTTAAGAAAGGGGTCTGTCACAGCCCTACGATGCTATTCCACTATCATTGAAAATGGACATTTTAAAATTTTTATTCCCCCAGTGCTGATTCAGACTCTAAATTTTCAGAAAATTTAGAAAAGATGTTAGCATAGCTCTGGAGCCCTCTGGTGGGTTATGTTAATTTTGCTGTGGAGGACTCTGAAAATAATGCCAGCCAGTGTCAGTCTGAGGACTTCAAATGCATAGCAGATGACCTTAAAAAATAGTTCAAATCATGGAAGCCACCAACTACAGTGAAATTAAGGGGAGTTCCCTGGAGAAGCCACAAAATATCACTGGATCCCCATTAGCAGCACTGCTCATAATGTAAGCCACATATGTAATTTTAGATTTGCTAGTAGTAATTCCAAAGTAAAGATAGAACAATTATCACATAAAATACAGTTATATACAAAAACTAATGTCAAGTTAATGTTAGAAAGTTAAGTCACGGCAGAATAGTAGAGCAATAAGATTTTACCAACTGTTTGATGATATGAATAAGATTATGCAGAAAGAAGACTTATTAATACTTTATAGCTGAGGAATGTAAAATCAGCAGGCTAAACAAAAAGGTTACACTACAGAATGTTTCCTCGTGGAAGATTAAAATGACAGCGTAAAAGCTATCAACAAAATTCAACCTCTCCAGGACTTGGCAATGAGACACCTGAAAAAGAACTTTATGAAGGAAAAAAAGTACATATCTAAGAATTAAGAAAGAGCTGACAGGAAAATAAGCAACTATAAAGAAACTGGCAAAACTGAACATGACACAGAGGAAAAAAGAAGAAATGGTCTGAAACACTAACCCCAGCGACCACTAGGAAAGCCCTGGTGCAGCCAAGCACTCCAGGGAGAAAGAATGGACCGGACTAACAGGAGTAACCCCAAGAAAAGTTTGAGTTGCTGTTCTCTACAAAAATAGACTAGAGGTTTTTACTCCAAAAGTAATTCTTTCTCCATGACAGTCTAGTGTTCTAGAAAAATTCCAGGGCAATGCCCTCCATATTTGAGAGTGTTTAATTGAATCAGTTTTGGAAAGGGGTTAAGACTGAGCTACCGATCAAACACTCCTTGGGGTTTCTGGGGTCACTGTCACCCTAACCAGCAACTGTGTGGGAGAAAGTCATAAGTCACACAACAGGAGAGGCTAGAAACACTTACCGTAAAAATTTAAGCTCAGGCTAAGAGGGACTTGTGTGTCTTACCCTCTGCAGTGGTTTCTGGAGAGACCTGGGTCTGAAAATACTGGCATTAAATCCAGTGAACAACGGACCCCACGCAGTCATGTACTGTCTCCAGCCAGCAGAGAACCCAAGGTTCTGTTCACTTTCTCCACCTGACAACATGAGCAGGCAGACACTTCAGCTTGAATGGCTGCCACAGCCTGGGCTGTGAGACCAGGAAAGCTTTCAGAGTGAGGAGAAGGGAGCACCATGTTGCCATGCTTCAAAAAGCTTGGTGAAAAAAGCAGTAAAACTAGGAGCAGCTGGCGTGAATAGAGCCAACAGGCAGACGCGACTGGCCAACGACAGATGGCAGAAAAGCCAGTGCCCAGCCAGCATGCACAAAAACGCAAGTGTGGAAACAAACTCGCACTGAGCAGTGACTCTCTCCCTTCCCCATATTTGGTCTCATAATAGAGACCTAGGAAGAAACCACTCATTCAAACAGACATTTTTTGAACTCTTTTCTCTTTTTCTTTGTTGGTTGTGGGGAGGAGGACCTGGGGGGCTTTCTTTTATCTTTTCTCTTACTTGCTTTCTGTTTTCTTTTGCTTAACCATTCTTTCATTTGA
>PVKA01016572.1:0-47632 GCA_004027165.1 Ctenomys sociabilis
TTTCTCTGGCTGTAGCCCCTAGCGGCACAGAAGGACCCAGCTCTAGGTGGGGGCCTCCAGGGCCTGGGCAGAGACAGCTGCACCATGGTGTCCAGCTAGGTGTCCCTCCCCAGGCCTGGAAGTGCTGCTTGAAGCCCAGAGCCGTAATCCTCCTTATGTGGCCATGGGTACTCAACTGTCACTTCCTCAGACGTCTTCCTGCCTCAGCCCAGGGCGCCTCCCTTGTCCTGGCCTCTTCCAGTCACCCAGCCTCCACCTTCCTTGGCTCCTTGATCTGGGCAGCAGTGCAGGCGCCCTGGGTGGGCAGGCTGGAGGAAGGGGTTCTGAAGGTGGACCCTGGGGACTCTGTCTCCGGCTGCTGCTTCTCACATGCCAGGAAGTGAGAAGCTTTTCTGCCAATAAGGGCAAGGATTTCGTGCCATCTCCCTGCCCAGAGAAGCCTGAGGAACACGAGCCGGAAGTGGCAGGCTCTTGGCCTCCACAGGGCCTAAACAGTGCTGGTAGGGCCTGCCCCTGCAGGGTGTCCCCGCCTTGCTGTAGACTTCTCTCCTGATAATTTGATTATTCCCATTTCATCTGCTATGGGGAAATAGATGTCCCCAGCCAAAGCCCTGAGCAGGAGGGAGGTGCAGGGTGTGAGGTTTTTGGGGGCCGTGGGGGGCTGGCGGCCTCTTCTAACCTCAGGAGAAGAGCAGTGTAGGGTGCACGGCAGGGAAGGCAGCCAGGGCTAGGCCCAGGCCAGGACCACACTTCACATGCCAGGACCAGCAGGAGAAACTGGGTTGCATTTTCAAATGTTCATTTAGAAAAGATAGCCACCAAAAGAGTAAAACTGCACTGTAACCCTGCCAGCAAGCTGTCACGTAAATCTGACAGCAGAGTTGCCTGCCTGGGTCAAGGGGCCACTTTTCCGAGGGACCAGGGCATGGCTGCAGTCCGCCTTCCTCCTCCTGCTCTGGTGACCGATCCGTAAGCTCCGCCAACGCTCTGCATGCCGGCCGCATGCTTTTCCTGCAGTCCCTTCTTGGTACTTGGGGTTCCTATTGTCATGCTGTCCAGGGTGTCTAACACTCCTTTGGGTGAGCATGCAGGCCCTTCTGGTGAGTGTGTTCTCAGGAATGTGTGCCTCAGAATTCACCCGCATTTTTATCTCTGTCGATTTTGCAGAACTGACACCCCAAAGGGTCCTGCCCAGTATTTCTCCAACCTCACATCTCTTTACAAATGCTGTTATTAGATATCATCATTAATATTTTCTGCCTGGACCTGATTTATGAATGAAAAGTAGTTTTTTTTCTTTTTTATGTGTTTAGTACAGGGTCTACAGGTCTTCACTACACAGACTGGACTCAGAGTGATCCTCCTGTTTCCAGCCTCCCAAGTGCTGGGATTATAGGCGCACGCCACCATGCCCAGCCTCAGTCACCATCTCAGTGCTCCCCGGGGGCGCGGCTGGCAAGGCACACCAGGGACCCAACCCCACTCCCTGTATCTGCCTAAGCAGGCACTTTAACCCACTGAGCTATCTGGCCAGCCGCGAATTTTGTTATTGCAATATGCACTTTGCTATTCATCTTTCTGGTATGAATGTGTTCCCCTCCTCATGTACTTGTAGACTGCTTCTCCTGTTCCTATCTTCTGCCTAGGTTTTCTATAAAGTACTCATAGTTTATTATAAACTTATTGTTATAGATATTTTTGTGTAAGATATAGAAATGCTTTGAGTATGTCTCATTAATTTTTGCTTTTCCAATTAAGACTATAATTTTCATAAGGTGAGACCTGTTAATTCATTTGTTTGCTCTCTGAGCACCATGTTCTTTAGAATATTACAAACTGATTCTAAATTATTCTCCTCTAAGCTCGTGCTTATTTTGTTTTGTACTAGGAAGAGAACTCACAACCTTGTGCTTGCCAGGCAGGCGCTGTGCCCCTGGGCTATATCCCTGGCCCTGTAAGTCTATGCTTTGAAAGTACTCAGATCTCTTATCTATATTTTCTGGTAGGGATATTCCATTTCCTATGCCTTCACAGTATGTTAAATTCCCACACGAGCTCAGATACACTTCTGGACCTCTGTGCCTTAATGTCCATTAGCGTCCTTGCTGCCTTGACTTGAGCAGCGTGTGCCGCGTTCTACTGCTTCGAGTTTCATCCTTGGTGTCAGGTATTTTGCCCCAGCAATGAGAGAAAAGTAACTAAGACACCTGGAGTTGGCAATGGTACTGTAAGGTTAGAGGGCAGGGTGCTCACAGCTGGCCCAGCCAGGCCACACTGACTAGCCGGATGGATGACATCCGGCATCCAGTTTCATCCTTGACCTTGATGAAGACTGCCTGGGTCGTTCCGGGTTCCACAAGGGTCACGCCATCCTTGCCGAATGCTTTGCCTATACTTTTACATAGATGAACGATCACTGGGAGAATGTGGTAGAATTAAAGAAAAAAAGAAAAGAAAACAAACAAAAAAAATAAGCCATGTGTATTTTCATAGGAATTGCTGTTATGGAAGGAACTGGCAGACAAAATACACATCTTTTGCTACCTTCCTTCTCTGGCCATCTTTAAGTTTGAAAAGACAGATTTTAGTCAGTGTGGCCTGGCTGGGCCAGCTGCGAGCACCCTGCCCTCTAACCTTACAGTACCATTGCCAACTCCAGGTGTCTTAGTTACTTTTCTCTCATTGCTGGGGCAAAATACCTGACACCAAAAATGAAAGGCGGAAAGGTATATTTACCTCCTAGTCAGTGGAGGTTTCAGTCCATACTCAGCTGGCTTCGAGGCAGAGTGGGACATGGCAGAGGAGCAGCAGCTCATGGTGGTGGAAAACAGCAAAACAGCAAGAGCAAAAATGAGGAGCAGTGGCTGGGGCACCTGGCTAGCCCCTCCCTTCCTGTAGTGTACTCGGGCTATGCACCCCAGCAGCACCCACACCCATTATCCCAGTATTGGATCATGAATTAATCACAAACTCTAGAAGCTGCCCCCGTGACTGCAGGAGGCTGGGGGGGGGGGACCTAGACACAAACCATAACACCCAGTGAGGCCACTGAGCAGCGTGGGAGAAGGAAAGTGAGTTTGTAGTCACTGGAGATATTTAAATCGAGTTTTAGCACCCGAAGGCCCCTCCTACCCTGAGATTCTCTGAAGCTGGTACTCAGCAACTGAATGGATTAACGGCAAGCAGTAACGTGGGGCATGAGGCAGCAATAGACATGGAAATCCAGAAGGGATGGGAGCGCAGCAGGGTTCTCTGCAATGCAAATCTGCACCTGGGGGAAGGCGCTGGTGATGGAGGGGCCACAGCAGACTTGCTGAGAACAAGATGACTGTGGTGGTGATGGATTACCAGTGTGGGTGGGAACGCTCAGCTGAATTGAGTTGGTGTGGTTCTAAGACTCCCGTATGGAGAATTGTTGTTGGAACAGTGTGAAAAGGAAATCAGGAGGCATGGATTCCTGCTGGGGTGCCCAGGAACAGCTGCTCCAGCTGCATTTCTTCAGAGGGGCTTCAGCTGAGACCTGGTCTTCAGCGATGCCAGGGAAGGCTGCTGTTCTCTTTGGAGGAGTTTTGTTTGGTCCTTGCCTTCGCCTCAGGCATTGCCTTGTGGCTTTCTGGCTCTGGCCCTTCAGCCTTCCATCCCAGATTCCTCTGTCTCCTGAGATGGTCT
Organism: Ctenomys sociabilis; assembly: GCA_004027165.1. Classification (NCBI taxonomy): domain Eukaryota; kingdom Metazoa; phylum Chordata; class Mammalia; order Rodentia; family Ctenomyidae; genus Ctenomys; species Ctenomys sociabilis. The sequence goes on from PVKA01016572.1 coordinate 3,670, forward strand.
GAACCCCTGTGGGCCCCTGCCTTGGGCTCCCGGCCTTTGGCTGGATTCTTCAGATCTCTAGTCTGAAGACAGATCTCTTGTACTCTTCTACATTTGACTCTGTGATGTGTGTGTGTGTGTGTGTGTGTGTGTGTGTGCTGTCTGCTAATCTTGTAAATATCTGTGTCCTGTGCATTAAATCAGTTTCTCCCGCAATACTGACTAGAATGATGACATAAAAAAGCACAAAGCAAGAGCAGAATGAGGACCCCACCTTCCTCTGACTGCTTAAAACAGATCACCTCTTTCCTGTCCAAAAGGTGAAGAGAGGAAGCAAAGAAGAAAACTGCTAATTGGGACCACAAGGTATTCACTTGGTGTAGGAGAAAACAAAAACCTCATGGAGAAGGAGCCCTGCCTTACAGCACCTCTGGGAGGGAAGGGAAGCCCAGAACAAAAGGAGCCATGTTTTTGAAGTCAGAGAATGGTGAGAAAAGCCTAGGGGAGAAGGATCTTCCCAAGCCCTAAGTGCAGGTACTAGTTATAAGGACCAAGAGTGTGCAGGCCTTTCTGTGGGTGCTACTGAATTGCCCCAAAAAGGGAGAGATAGAGAAGATTCTTAACCAACCAGGCCCTCTGCACAAAGGGAAGGTGATTAGAGTTTTCCAGAATGTGCACACATACACACCCCCCACCACACACACACACACACACACACGCACGCACACGCACACACACATGCGCGCACACAGCCCAAATGGCTGCCATTGGTCAGTGATAGAAGCAAGTGTTGCAATTTTATTTCTTTATTTTTGTGGCCGGCTTAGCCTGCCCTGGGGGTGGCGCTGGTGTGGCATATGGTGCCAGGGATCAAACTGGGGTCCCTGCATTTTACCTAAGCAGGTGCTTGACCACTGAGCTATCTTACTGGCCCAAATGTTGCTGTTGTAGTCTGACCCTGGCAAGGAAGTCTGGAGAAGAGAATTCCTTCCATGTGATTGGGCGAGACCCATTCATACTATAGAGAGTGATCTTTTTTACTTGTAGCTTACTTAGTTAAATTTTGGTCTCTCCTAAAAAAAAAAAACCCTGCACAATATCTTGACTGTTTTTGGGGCCAGCCATGGGCACCGTGGCTCAGCGCGTGGACTGAATCATCACCACAGGCCCTGGCCACAGGCCTGCCGAGGGCCTTCGGAGAGGGCTGAGGAGCAGAGAGCCCTGACAGGAGCGCTTCCAGTGAGTGTGCAACAGGTAGCTGCATCTTCGTCTGTGTGGGCTGCTGTCTTGAGTGCCACAGCCCGGTGGCTCTCACACAGTGAGATTCATTCTGAGGGCGGGAAACCCGAGGTCGAGGCCCTGGCAGAATGGGTGTACAGTGAGGCCTTGATTTCTGGCTCATAGCTTCTTGCTGTGTCCCCATGTGAGGTTAGCATTAGGGCCCTGTGTTGGGCCTCGGGTCTTAAGAACCTCGGGGGTCCAATCCCACCCATGAGGGCACATTCACTAGGACCTCATCACTCTGCCCCTAAGGCCTGGGTCTCCCAAGTCCCATAATGGAGGTGCAGTTTCAACGTGTGTTTTAGAGGGACATTAATACTGAGACCATGGCAGATATGGTGATGTTGATCTGTACGGTCTGGATCACTTCTCCTTATTCTATTGAGGAGAATGATCTTGAGCCTATACTATGGGAGACAAAACTGCATGTGAGAGTCCTCTCAAGCATCCTTAGCTGGGCTTTTCATAAAGAGAATACGCCACAGTAGGACCTGACTGGTTTATGTAAGAAATTGCAAGCCAGTGGTTGGGGCACAGCCAGAAAGCCAGGCTGGGGTAACAAACTCACAAGGTTCTGGTCTGAAGGCCACCCACCTCTGGGGCCAGCATTGCTTCATGTTGCGTCTTATCCCTACTGCAAGCAGGTAAGCAGAGCCAAAGGCTTTGGGTTGTCCACAACCCGGAATCTGGAGCTGAAAGGATTCAGGCCTGAGTCACACTTGCATTCTTCTATGCTATAGCAGGGGCCTTCCAAAAACGACTGGCACCTATTACAGCTGTTTGTACCTGTCCTGTATTTTTAGATGGCTGGAAAGGAAACAAAAAGAAACAGACTCTGTTTGGTGACCTGACAATGATATGAAATTCCAGTGTCATTGTTCATCAGTAGGGTTTTGTTTAAATGCAGCCATATCTATTTGCTTTTTCTGCCTTGTTGATATTGTGTTCCAGTGACAAGGTTGCCCTATCAGAGATCTGACTGTCAAGCATGGAACACGTACTGTTTGCTCCATCACAGGAGAAGCTTCCTGATTCTTCTCCCCAGCCTCTTGGATGGCTGCAAGAGCTCTTGTGTTAGCAGTTATGGGAAAACCCAGTGCAGTAATGTCAGACTTGGGAACCAGGAGCTGGAGAAGTGTTTTCATGGTAGCAAGGTTGGGTGAGGTAGCTGTGTGGATCCAGGGAAGGGAAGAGGAGGCAAGTTGGGGGAGGGTGCAGAAAGGTCCTGCGACATGTTTGAATTCTGTCAGGTCTTTGAGGCAGTGAGTCTGCCTTCATGAGGGCAAAGTTTCTGGCACCCATTTGAGGGGCTAATACAGAAAGTGGATTTGATGGCAACAAAGAGATGTCTGGGTCCTGGGAGGCTCCCCTGGCACCCATAGGACTGGATCAACACTGCTGCTGAGCTGTGCTGGAGAGGGGTGCAGTCCAGGGCTGTGCTTTTGAGGCAGTGCTGTCAGGGCATCACACTCGGGGTGGGACAGAGATGCAGAGAGTGTGCTCATTGCATTGTAAGTGGAATAAGAATGGTCGGCGTCAGCTGGTCGCATTTGAAGGCCTGGGCATTTCTTGTTAAGAAAGAAAATATAATTCAAGGGTACGATGAGATGAAAAGCGAAATGTGGTCAGTCTCAGGCCAGAGATGAGCAGTGAGGCCTCTGATGGTGGGGATGCACAGGGCTGGCGTTGTATTGGGTGGAGGTGCAGGAGCCTTAGGTTTTGGGGAGTGGTGACCCCACCCAGCCCCGAGGGGCTGGGTCACCTCCACTGTCCCTGACTGGTGGCTGTGTGCAGGGCCTTCCCAAGGTTCCCTGAAAGCTGCCATCAGCAGCAAGCACTCCAGCATGGGAGACTACCTAGACTGGGGCCATGATCCTGCACTGTGGATCACAGTCCCTAGGTGCCCCAAGGGTCACGTGGGCAAACAGGACAGGAAGCAAACTTCGCGGGTGGGAGGAAGCATTTTGTGCCCCCACAGCTCCATTACTCAGGGATAGGCCAGGCAGCCAATCCCAGCTACAGATCTTTGGGGCCAGACCCTGGGAGAGGCTGGTTTAGAAAAGCTTGGAAGGGAACTGCAAGCTGTCCTGTCCCATTCTAGTCCAAGGAGCCCTCCTCCACGAAGGGTGGGCCATGGAGCTCCTCCCTGGTGGTGCTGGAAGGCTGCGAGGGGCAATGGCTGTTGCCTCTTCTCTAAGCGGGGAGCATTTGGGGGAAACCGGTCCTGGATAAGGGATGGGGACACTGCCATGAGCCCCTTGACTCCCGGCACGATTGTTGTTGAGCACAAGGGCCCCCAGGCACCTAAAATAAAGGCTGCATTCTAAAGTAATCCCTTGGGCAGATGGGACAGTGGGGTCCTGCCTGTCCCCAGCCCAGCAGCGCCTCCATGGGGCTTGTGACTTCCCACCTCCGATAGACACGGCTCATTATTTTGCAATGCCTGACATGAGATCCGAAATCAGTCGGGTAGCTCGAACTCAGCCCTTGGTTTGATATCGCTTTTCAAAGGTACAATACCGTTCAGAAATGATACCACATTTCCTAATTATGAAAGTGTCATTGGTGTTCAGTCTAGAATGACTTGGCTCTAGGATATTCTTTTTTCTTTCTTTCTTTTTTTTGTGTGTGTGGAGGTGGTGGTGGTAGTAAGGGTTAGCGTACAGTAGGATTATTGTAAAATTGCTTTGGAAGAATATATTTCATCAGCCAACTATGAGCATGCTTATTACCCAAGTTCTGAGGCAATTTAAGAGGGAGGATAAATTAGCAGGGCTCCAGAGGCCTCTGGGAAGCCTGCCCTCCCTTGCCACCTGAGCCTGCCTTCTCGCTGGAGCCAATCACCTCGCTCGCTGGCAGGGTCTGCGGCTCTTGGCCCTCTTACTGTCCTACTGGTCAGGATCATTAATGACCTGGGGACTGGCAGCGGCTACTGAGAAAGTCCAGCAGAGAGGCTGCTCCTGGATAAGGAGTAGGAAGTTGGCCCCGAGAAAGGCTCTGGGAGGTTGGGTCCCTCAGTCCCCTCCTCCACCCCCCCACCTCCCCGCCCCTCTGACAAGCTCAGTAGCCAGGTGGCCGAGGGGCAACACAGTCTTCCTCCCAGTTCTGGGGCCCGAGATCCAAGGTCAAGGTCCTGGCAGGTTGGGTGTGTGCCAGGGCCACTTCTGGGTTCAGGAGCTTCGTGTGGCACGAGGAGTGAGGGACCTCTACGGGTCCCTTATAAAAAGGCGCTGGCCCCCCCGTGCCCTGATCCCTTCCCAGGGCCCTGCCTCTCAACCCCAGCAAACAGGGGATTAGGTTCCAGCAGAGGGAGTTTGAAGGCCGTTCAGCTTGAGGCCCGGACATTTGCTCCCACTGACACCTGTGGTGGCCTGTGGAGTCTCTGGACATTGAGAGAAGCCAAAGACACATGCACCGGATGGCTCCGCTAATACTGCGGTCCTCGAAGCCCTGGTTTGGCCAGGGCTGCGCATGTCAGGTGAGCAGAGGGCTTTGCAGAGCTGGTGAACTGAGGATGCCAGCAGGAAGCATCCCGCAGAGATGCAAGCAGCCTATTAGGGTGTTGTAGAAGAGGCTCAGCTCCCAGAGAGGCCCCTCCTCAGCGTCTCGAGCTCTATTTGTGTTAAGAAATTAAAATCCAGCCAAGTGTGGCTGCACATGCCTGTAATCCCAGCACTGGGAGGCTGAGGCAGGAGGGTCACGGTTCGGAGCCTAGCCTCGGCAATTTAGTGACAGCCTGTCTCAAAATGAAAATGACAAAAATGGGCTGGGACTATAATTTAGTATGAAGGCTGTGGGTTCGACCCCTGGTCCCACTACCAAACAAAGTGACCCTACTTTTCACAGGGCCAACAACCCTGCTTCCTGAGGCCACACCAGTCCTGTCTGGACGAGGTGGCAGGCAGGGATGGCAGGAAGCCACCTCCTGGAGGCCAGATGCTGGTCACATGAGAGCACCTGCTGGGGCTGTAGTGAAGGAGCAACCTCCTTCCCGTGAGATGACTCTTTCCAAGTAATTTTTCCATTTTTTTTTCTCTTTCCTCTTCTCTTTGGTAGCAGAGATCTTGTTACACTGACACACTATGAATATGCAGAAAAGTTGGTGTGAGACCCCTTGGTGTCTCTGCGCTGGGTCGAATTCCTTCCTGGGACTACAGTCACCAGAACTTGCTTGCATTTCAGCAGCACCTGAAATAGATTTTGCTTCATATGAAATGCAAAACACTGCCGCCTAGAAAGCTCACCCTGGTCTCTGATCCAGGAGCGGCTCGAAAGCCTGGTGTTCCTCTATTTCTCCCCGCTCCTTTTCTTCAAACGCTGCCCTGCTAAGCCCGTGGATGGGGATCACAGGATAAGTAGCTGCATAATGTATCACCCCGAATATTCTACCAGGCATCTTCTCTCGCAGGTCAGGAGGACTTGCAAATGGAGCCTTCGAGGTCACCGCGTTTTCATCCCAGAGAAAGGCTCTCGTAATTAAGATTATGTCAGTGTTTCCATTATGAAATCTGGCGCAGAAATCCACCCTGAAGTGCAGCTTGGTTTGGAGGGGGAAGCTCCCTTTCTCTGCAGTTGTGGAGTGCTTTTTCGAACCCAGAGAGGCTGTCTCCATCAGCTCGCGCTGCCTCTCTGTGGAGGATTCCTGCTCTCTGCTCCCACAGGAGGCCAGGGCGGGGTTGGAGCTGTACAATTTCCCCTTCATGGGGGTGGGGCTGATTTTGGGGTGTTTTTGTCTCAGGGTTGAAGTCTCTCTCCGCCTCCCTCACCAAGACTTCTGGGTTCCCTGAGCTCCTCCGCTCCCCATCCCCCTCTGGGCCCTCCAGTCTTAAGATTTGTGAACAGCTAATTTCATCAGCTCATTTACACTTGAGTGTTAAAAAGGGACAATAGCCTAATGTGATTGCTTTTCTCAGGTAGCGCATGTTCATTTCTGCACAGCTTCAACTCAGAATTTCCCAGTCCGCCCACACTAGGGGCTGGGTCCGCCTTCCCTCTCCAACCCCAGGCTATCCGTGGGGTTCCAGAACCAAACAAATGTTACCCCCTAATTTGGAATCTGTCGCGTGCACACAACTTTCTGCTTCACTGACTGGAAGGCAATTATTTCTGGGCTTTCTGAGCTCCTGGAAACCTCAGAAGGAGCCCTCCTCATCAGCATCCAGAGGGCCCCCCAGCGTCTGGAGACCTCTGGAAGGAAGCCACTGTCTCCCAGAGGAACAAGGAGCAACAGCAGGCTGAGGCCTGCCCGCTCTGGGTGTGAGTTTGAGACCTGCATCCTGCACTGTTTGTGAGCCCAGCTCCTGCTGGCCAGACTCTCCCCAGGGCTGAGGAGGGAGCAGGGAGTCCACAGGAGAGGGAGAGGATGCCTGGGGGACAGCCATGCTGACATTCCTGAGACAGAAGATGCTGTCTGTTGCACCCCTCCTTTCTGTCATCATCTTTGTGCGGTTTCCTTTGTTGTGGACTTGTGTGTTCCCAGTGCTTAGTGATACACAGGCTGGGCTGGGCCCACATTGGCCACGTGGGTGGATGCCACTTGCCCTGCCTGCTGACCCCTAGCCTTGTGGTCCAGGCTCTGGCCCTTGGCCTGTTGTCAGTCCTTCTTTCGTAAATTTGAGAACTGGCTCACTCTGGGAGTCTAATGTCCTATGAAATCCTCAGTCCCAGGCCAGCAGGTGACTGTAACCCTACTTTCCTTGGATCACCTGGCCCCAAACTGCTTCCCACCCAGCAGACCTTTGCTTATTCCTTACTTTCTCAGTGAAACCCCTCACCCCAGCCCTGAACATGACTCATTCCTCTGGTTTTGCTTATTTATTATTTTAGTGACTCCGACTACTTTCTTTCTTACAATGTTCTCTATTGATAAAATAAATATATTTATTAGATCTATTGTTTATGGTTTATTTATTGCCACTGGAATGAGGTAATTATGAGCATAGGGTTGTGCATTTATTATGTCTCCTGCTTTTGCCTGATTGTGTAGAATGCTGCCTAGTATATAATATTGATGAGGGATTATATATAATATTCGCAGGACATCAGACTCCCAGAATGAGGCAGATCTCGGATTCAGGGCACCATCTTCCCCTCCAGAGCCCAGGAAGCGGTGCTCAAGATGAGGACCAGAGTTCATCCGGAAAGCCAGCAAGACAAGGTCCTCCAGCAGCACAGCCCAAGAGAACTAGCAGCTTTCAGCAGCTCCAACAGGTTCTCCAAACACATGTCTACCGATTCCATGTCTCCCTCTATCTGCCCTGTCCAGCAGAGCCAGTCATGGGCTGCTCCTGACACACCCCATTTCCTGTGTAGCTTGTCTATCAGTCATTTCTTCTCCCCTCACATCTCACATTTGTTACGCCCTCAAGACCTTTTAATTTCACCTCCAAAGCATTTCCCTGCCCCTTTCCTGCAGTATGTTAGTTCTATTTCAAGCCTAAATCTATACTTTCTTCAGGAGCCAGTTGTAGTGGGCTAACACTAGAAATGGCCCCTGCAGGCCACCATAACACCTACATGGATTCTGTACCAGCAAATCAGAGCCCCTTTGCCTTGGGTCAGATTCACCTAACAGGGTCATAAGAGTCTGCTTGTCACTGCCAGCTCAGCCTCCACAGAGGAATCTTCTTTTCCTTGTCTAAGGCCTACATGTAACAAGCCTCTGACAGGTACTAGAGACACTTCTTTCTTTTTTTCTCTTTTTTGTATTTTTGAGACAGGGTCTCACTATGCAGTTCAGGCTGGTCTTGAGCTCATTTTGTAGCCCAGGGTGACTTCAAATTCAGAAGAGATCCTCCTTGTCTCAGGCTCCCAAGTGCTGGGATTACCTAGCTCTGGGGACACTATTTTTATACGTCAGTGTCATCCACATACAGGGTGAATATCACTCTTCCTTTGTGGTTTGTAGCTCTCCAACAAATTTCAACCCTTTTTCCAGTTACCTCAACCTATTTAGGTCAGGAATCTTTTTGAAAATCTGGTGAAAGTTGAATTCATGCCCAAAACTGCCCTTACAATGTCAAGGACAAGGACCAGGACCCTGGAGAGTGTGGACCTCAGGATTCCTTAACCTGTAAGGTCTGGTTTCAGTGTCTGGTGGCCTGAGCCATTACTCACCTTTCTACCAACCTTATTCCTAGGTGCATCCATTGTCTCACTGTTTCACTGTCCTAGCAATGTGGATCTTCTGGTGTACCCCACAGGATTATCTCTGTGAGCATTAATTAGGGACCTCTTTCCTTAGTTCTGGAGTCACTATAAGCACACAGCTGATGTCACCAGCTGGGATTATGGGTGTCTGAGTTGACTTGGATGGCACGGCTTGGGCATGGGTTTTGAGAGCAGGGCAGTGGCTGTGTTGGGCTGGGGGAGGGCTGGTGGAAGATGGGACCTTGGATTCAGGAGCAGCTCTGCCACATTTCAGCTGTGTGATATTTAATAGCATGTTCTCCTGTCCTTGCTTTCTTTACATTTTACTTTGGGAGGCTTGAGGTGTACATGGTTGTGCATACTAGGAGTCCCAGCATTCTAGGAGGCCGAGGCAGAAGGGTCATCCTCAGCCTGGGCAACCTAGTGATTTAGTGAGATCCTGTCTCTAAATAAAAATTAAAAAGAACTAGGGATGTAGCTCAGTCTGAAGGCCTTGAGGTCAAGTCCCAGTACCACAAGCACACAAAATCCTGACAAAATTAGGACATCTGGTTAGACACACCCTGGTATCCTTTTTTGTATGCCTGCATCTTTCCTTTCGGGTGTTGCTTCTGTGCTGAAGGCCTGAACTGCAGTTTCTTTAGAAGCCAGAGATTTAGTGGGCTGCTGTTAGAAATGGTCCCTGGAGGCCACCATAGCACCTTGTACCTTGCTTAATTTGGAAACCTAGATAGAAGACTCCAGTACAATGGCATTTGAGGGTATTTCAGGGTTGACAGAGAGCTCAGATGTCATCGGATCTTTGACTGCTGGGTAATTAGGCCCCAGGTGATGGCCAGCTGTGTCTCCAGCCCTCTGTCTGTGTCAACTTGGCTCCAGTCCCTTACACCTTCTACTTGGATATAGAAGCAGCTGCTGGCGGTGGCCTGTCTGTATGGGTCCAGCCCCACAGCAGAAGGAGCCCTGCATAGGCCGGGCTTGTGTCCGGGCTTGAGCATGGGCCCCGCCCTGGCTGCGCCCCACACCAGCTGGCTGTGTGTAACTCAGCTGAGAATGCAGGAACTGAAGTACCAAGTGGTTGTGGGGCTTCTCCTCACCCCCGTGCAGGCCTCCTGGGTGCCCACGGTTTCTCTAACTACCCAGATAAATAGAATTAGATCTTGAAACCACAAGCTGCCCACTGTTACAGCTTGTGCCTCGATGTCCCCCAAAGCCGCCTGCAGTCACGGGAGGTGCTTTTCAGGGGCTGAATTTAGAGTTCGAGATTGAAGCGTTGTCTAGTGTTGGGCTAATGGGTGTGAGTGGTACACTGCTCTAGGGCTTGTCACCTGCTTACGACAGAAGGCCCAGAAAGAATCTTTTCTTGTTCCTGTCTCTTTTTGCTCTTGTTGCTTCAGGTATCTTCTACCACCATGAACTAAGATAGCTCTTAGACCTCTGAGCTATCTCCCTTTCCTGGATCTGCCCTTTATTGTGTCACTCTGGGCCAGTTACTTTCCACCAGTGACCTTTGCCTTATCTGTCATTCAACTGAATTCCTTAGGCAATGAAATACAACCTAATAGCCCTTCAACTGTGCCACACTGCGGGTTGGAGCCAGGTGATTGCAGACTGAAACCTCCACAAACCATGAGTTGAAGCAATCTTTCTTTTTGAGCATCAGGTATTTTGTCACAGCAATGAGAGAAAAATAACTAAGACACCCACACTGGGATTTTTTTTGTTGTTGTTACTACGGAAGAATCAAAGGGAATTCTAATCTGCAGTGTTGGTTTTGAGCCCTGGATCTGCCATTTTCTTTTTAATGTTTTAAAATTCTTTTATTTATTTACTTATGTATTTGGTACAGGGTTTCCCTGTACAGTTGGACTTGTAGTGATTCTTCTGTCTCAGCATCCCCAGTGCTGGGATTACAGGTATGTGCCATCACATCCGGTTTCGATGGCCAGCACTGTGGCATGGCATGAGGTACTGGAGATCAAACCCAGGTCCTTGCTCTAGCCAGGCAGGCGCTTAGACTTCCGAGCTATCTCCCCTTCCTGGATCTGCCCGTTATTGTGTCACTCTGGGCCAGTTACTTTCCACCAATGACCTTTGCCTTATCTGTCGTTCAACTGAATTCCTTGAGGTCACCTCCATTCTTGAGGCTTGGTGCAATGAAATACAGCCTAACTTAGTATGTGAGCTAGCTATCAGTCTGAGGAGCGGCCTTGCGTACAATGAGTGAGTATCAGCCTATCACAGCTACGGGGCTTCAGCCATTCCTAGCCAACTATGGACCGTGTTCACAGGATGGCACAGCAGGGACCAATCAGCGAACTCTGTAGCTTACTTCCAGTCTCAATGCACAGAGGCTGCTTGGCGAGGAAGTTCTCTGGCCGTCGTCCCCTTCTGGCTCTGGGGCTGCTTCTTTCTTGAATTATCTTTTGCTTCACTAAACTCTGTTCAGCTAAACACATCTGAGGTTTTGCCCCTCACACAGTGTAGGGGGATGAGTCCACTTTCAGTCCAGACTGGCTGTTAGGAAGGACTGGGATGACCCAAATGTTCACACTTGCGTCTCTGACCTGTGCCGGCGATCTTTAGAGGGTGGGATATTTCCCCCTGGATTCCACTCTGGGGTTGTCCTGCCCACTCAGGCCTTTGGATGACCCCTTCCAGGGATGGCTGAATCCAACAGGAGCTTCCTTGAAACTCCAAGGTCACAGTAGGGTGTAAAGAGGAAAGCAGCACCACAAGGGCGCTGTGGGTCTGCCTTTGCAGGGCAGTCTGTTGTTACAGGAAATGAGGCCAGAAGTCATCAGGGGCCAGGGAGGGTGATGCGAGTGGCAGCCCGGGAGACCGGATGCTGGAAGGGGAGGCTGAGGCCCCTGCATGCTGGCCAAGAGACCCCTGGACCTCCGGCTGTCCACTCTGTCTGCACTGAGACTGTTTCCAGGTATAGCACAGGTGATGGTATACATTTTAGAAAGGGGAGAGGACAAAACGTGGATAAAAATATTGACACTACATAGTTCTTTTAAAAACTTGGTTTTACTGGATCAACATGTTTTCCCCCCTCTGATTTGTATTGATATAAATAGCCTTACAAAGGTACAGAATTAAATGGCACTTGGTGTAATTAACTGGACAATCTTTATGCTGACACTAACAGTGCGCCTTTGGAATCTTTTCTAGAGAAGGAAAAGCTAAACGCATCTGGGCATTTTGATCACTATTGATAAAGCCTTTTTCATTAATGTCGGTTGTAGGAGGACCTTGGCAGAGATCATGGCAAAAGCAGCCAGGAAAATCTCTCCCTCCTCTCTTACAACTGCCTCGAACACATCTACTGAAAACGCTTTCCCATGTTGACTCTTCAGCAAGGACTCCCTCCTCCCCTATTTGCCTCCCCCTTCTCATTTCTGACATTAATTCCTTCCAAGATACCACTTTCTGCAAACCAAAATAAAAGTGTTTACTTGATTATAAATAATGACACATGGTACCCGGTCCTGGCCTGACAATGCACACCAATTCAGGTCTCCCCAATGCTTCCCAGTTATTTATTGCACCATCAGCACAGCTTCTCGGTTGAAGCTGGTCTTAAATCAGTTCTGCACCCCAGAACCTAAGGTGAGAGCCAGCCTGGTGCTCTGGGAGCATCCTTTATTTTCCTTCCTTTGCTTGTCAGCAGATGGAGACTTAACCCTAAAAGCCATGTGCTGCGTAACTCTTGGGGTATTAATGCCATGGCCAAAGGCGGCCTTGCTGATGCAACTCTGAGCAGGTCTGTATTCTGGAGCAGCCAGTCCTGTGTCTAATAAGCTGTTTAACATTTGGGACTTACAGCTAGAGAACCTCAAGACTTTTTAAACAGTTTTCTGGAGTCTCATGGGGACTGCAAAAGGGTAAGGATTTAAGGAAGTAGTTGGAGCTTGGTTGTTTGAAGTCTACTGGGGGTATTTGCTAGGCATGCATGGGCTCAGCTCAGCACAGGTCCCCAGGTGAACTGCATCCGGGTCAGGTGTGTGTTATCTCTGTCAACAGTGTAGCTACTGAGTGCCAGCTACAAGCTAGGTATGGTGCTGCATTCTAGTGATAAATGCAGGTAGGAATCCCTTGATTCTTGCTGTAGGGAGACCTATACTTGCAAGGCTGATGGGAAACGCAGTAACTGCTCTACTTTGTTAAGGCTTTTGCTAGAGACCCTGTAATGTAGCAGAAAGGCCTTGAGTCCTTTCCAAGGTAGGTTCCTGAGCCTGTTCCTCAAACTTTTGCCTCCTAAGATGTGGGGGTGACCCCAGTTTCCAACAGGGTGGTCTCCAAGGGTCCTCCTTGGCTCACTTTATCACAGGAACTAAAAGGCCTCAATGGAAGAAACAGATTTTAGTTAAGATCTTGAATGAAATGATATGTTGTAAAAGAACAATGACTGCTCAGGCGGTAGCCTAGCATGCTGGAGAGGCCCGGAACTGGCTGTCTCATGAAAAAACGTACCAGGAAACTGGTTCTAGAGGGACAAAAACAAGGTTGGGGAGGTGGCCCATTTCCATGGCATGAATTTTCCTACTACAGCCACTTAAACATGGCGTGTGGCTCACAGTTGCCTTGAAAAGTACCTCACATTAGCAGGCTCCTGGGAGGCCAGGGGCTAGCCTGCTGCATGTGACCCCATCTAACCTGGTTTTTCCAGCGCATGGTAAATGCGAGAGTGAGGTCAGGCCTTGCTCCAGGACCCATGGTGCCTGGCACGCAGGAGGCTGCAGCCAGCATGGATTCCCATGTGTGGTGCCACTTGTTGCTTCAGCATTTATTGGACATCTGCAGGTGTTGGCTGCCCTATGAGGAGGGAAGGGTCAAGGACCAAGGTACGGGCCACATGCCATAAACTAGTTTGGAAGCTGTGATGGGAGCTCCAAGATGGGTGTTATAAACTAGCATCCTTCTAGGAGGGCTTCTCGGAGGAGGCATATGGCTGAGAAGCCGAGTAGATGGGGCGGGGGAGAGCACCACAGGAAGCAGTGTGGACATGCCATCTTGCCTTCATTATTGTCCGTCTAAGGCCGGGGATATAGCTCAGCAGCACAAGCACTTGCCTGGCAAGCACAAGGTCCTGAGTTCGAGTCTCAAAAACAAAACAAAAAAAAAAGAGTGAGAGAAATTATTGTTCCTCTAAGCAGCCTTTAAGACACCCTGAAATTTTGACCATCATGAGATTTTGAAATGTGCTTGCTTGTGTATTGCATGCGCATCTGTGTTTTCTGGATGAAAGGAGTGCGATGGCTTCAGCTCCCCAGGACCAAGGGAACAACATGGTCCCTTGTTGTGAATGCCTGCCACGGGCCCAGAACCCCAGGGGCACGGAAGCCACAGCTCTCCTTGCTAACCAGCACACAGGAACTAAGCAGTTCCTGATTATCTGCAAGTTGAAGGAATGCACTGCCAAGTGTCCCTGCTAGAGAAAATAGCTCTAAAAGTGGGACAGAAGGCTAGAGCAGCAGAGGGTAAGTGAGGATATACGGAGGCTTGTTTCCAGGTAAGGCAAGACCCAGTGATGGGGAGGGCGAGGGGAGAGGGCCACCGCTCCAGGTGGCAGCTCCTCCAGTGCTGGACTGAGATGTCCAATACCAGGAAGTGTCAGAGCTGAAGCCCCTGCTCACGATGAGGATAGATCCCTGATGACCTTCAGGACGCAGGCTAGGTGCACCAAGGCGGAGATGAACAACCCTGGTGAACTCAGTGCGCTCTGAAGTTTTAATGAAAGAGCTCCAATTACTGAGCTCTCTGCCTTTGGCACTTGCAGATCCATCTCAATTTCCCCTTCTTTCTGAAGCGACAGTGATTAAGAGTTCATTCTGTACATAAAACAAGTGATCAATGGCTCCTGGCAGTCGCCATTGTCTCTCCTCCCCCTACACCCCAGCAGTAGACAATGTGTCTTGGGGAGTTGCTGCGCGGGAGAAAAATGAGTTTGCCAGACACAGTTCTATTTTGATTTAGATCACAAATAGCTCAGCTGAGTTCTTACACTGATAACAAGGAGATGGTTCCATTTCCCGAGCCTTGTGATCTATCTGAGAAACAAGTCCAGTTCCAAAGACAGAGACTGATTCGCTTGTGGTTGTTGTAGCAGCCTGGACCTGGGGTTTTGTGGTTGGGCTGGGGCATGCAGGGCTTCAGTCTGAATGACCTGTCCCCCTTCTTGGCCCTCTCAGGGGTGGGTGGGTCTGGCCTCTGCAGGGTGAGCTAGCTAGGTTGTGGTTCTTCCTAGGCCACCCTAGCTGGTCTGCACCCATGAGTGGCACCTGTCCTAGAGAGGACAGGTAAAGGCAAGGGACAGCCAGGTGGGGAGGATAGACTGTTGACCCTGGCTGTGATACCCAAGAGGGCTGAGGTTGGGGGCATGGATTCAGGTGAGAGGGGAAACTCCATTGCTTTCCCAGTCACTAAAGCCTGAGGGCTGCTCACCCTCCGGTGTCCCAGAAAGCATAGATACTGAAGGACGAGAGGGTCGCCACCCATAACTCTGCCCCAGTGGCCTGTCTCTCTGCAGCCCTTTTTCCTAATGGAGGAACACACACTAAATTTGCACTTGAGGATCCTGATTCTAGAGCAGGTGGCGGTCACAGGAATAGAACAAAGAGTGACTGAGGAGAGGAGCCTTTGGGGAACCCAATAGAGAACTCTGTGGCTGTAGGGGCCAGGGGAGTGCAGGGGCTCCCCAGGGGAGGGGAAGCTGGGTATACAGTGACAGGCAGGGGCTCCCCAACCTCAGCCCAGGAGGAGTAGGTGAAGGCAGGTAGCTTCAGCTGCTGGTCAGGCAGAGGTTGCTAGGGGAGAGTGGGGGACATGAGACAAGGAGGAGCCCCTATCTGTATTGCCCCCAGTTCTTATGAGGCAAGAAGTGACTTCATGTCAAATAGTGTTTGCATGTAATTCCAGTCATGAAAATAACTTACTGAAAAATTCTAAAAGGAAAGAAACCAGAATGTTAGTGATGCTTACCTCAAGGTGCTGGGGTCAGCAAGTGACATCTTTGTCCTTTGTTATATTTTTCTGCGAACTCTGACTGTCATTCACCTTTCTGGGGGACACTCAAGTAGCTTTTCAGAAGATATAATTCACGTGTCTCATAAGCTCCCTGTTTAAAGTACAATATGCAATGCTTTTCAGGAAACCAGTTGGCAACTTTGGCCACAGTGAGTTCAAACATTTTCATTCCTATCCCCAAGAAGTCTTGTGCTTTTGGGCAGTCATTTCTGAATTTTCCTCAACTAAGTCCAACCTTACTTTCTGCCTTGCAAATTTGTGTATTTTGAGTTCTTAAAAAAAAAATGGACTCAGGCACCATGTGTTCTTCTATGACTGGCCAGTCTTTCTTTAAACTCTGTTTCCAGTGTTCATTCATGTTGTATATCACATGTCCATACTTCCGTTTTGTTCAGAGGAAAATAATACTGCATTTTATGGATGTATAGCAGTTTATCTTTTGCTTGTTGATGGACATCTAGATGGTTTCTTATTATTACAAACAATGTTTCTGCAAACATTGATCTACAAAGTTTTAGAGAATATATATGTTCAATTACTTTGAGTACACACCTCGACATGGTGTTTCTAGGTTGCATTGTGTCATAGTTTGGAGTTCTTGCAAGGGGAACAATATAATACAAGACACATTTTATCATATTAGCTTATAAGGAATTACCCAAGAATCATGTACAACTTCAGGAAATCTATCCACACACTAAATACTAAAGAATCCAGTTGAGGGCCTGGATCCTACTTCATGGATCTGCGCTGGAAAGGCCCAAAGGTCAGTGGTGGGAGCTCGGAAGTCTGTGCCAATGGCATGAAGGGTCTGTGCCGGCCGGCGGAGGGATCTGCACCAGAGCCAGCAGGCAATGCTCAAGGTGAGGCCCAGAGCTCCTCCAGAGTTCATTGGGAAAGCCAGCAGGACAAGGTCCTCCAGCAGCACAGCCCAAGATAGCTAGCGGCTTCCAGCAGCTGCAACAGCTTCTCCAAACAGCATTCCTAACAGCGTTCCTGCAGCTTCTCCTGTTCTGCCTTTTATGCTTCTGGCAACAATCCTCAGGTGGGCCTCTTGCACCCAGCCCCACACAGGTTTAATTCACCTGGGTGCAATAAGTTGGTCACCAGTTAGCTGTCCACCCCACATGGCAACTCTGTATTTAACTGTGAGGAAGAGCCAGTCTGTCTGCAGAGGCTCCGCACCATTCGACTTTCCCCTTGAGCAGTACCCGAGGAGGGTCCCAACCCCCCATCAGTGTTTTTTAACAGGCATTATTCTCGTGGGTGTCAGATAGTACCACATGGTGGCTTTAACATACAGTACTATGTCATATGCTTAGGGGTGATAATAAATGTTATCAAAATTCTTTGCCTCTTTAAAACTGGGTTATTTGCCCTCTTATGTGGGGATTGTCTTTTCATTTCATTTCTTTTTTTCTTTCTTTTTTTTTTTTTTTTTTCAGTACTGGGGATTGAACTCAGGACCTTGCACTTGCCACATAAGCTGTCTTTTCATTTCTTGACAGTGTTCTTGGACGCATAAAATTTCTGATTGTAGTAAAGTCCAGTTTATCCACTTTGGTTTTAGCTATTAACAAATATTTGGATAATCACAAGTCACTATGATTCATGTCTGTACTTTCTTGGGAGGGTTTTATAGATTCAGCTTGGATTTAGGTCTTTGGTATATTTTGAGTTAATTTTTATTCACAATGTAAGATAAAGTTCCATCCTGGTTCTCTGTGTAGATAGCCTACGCCCCAGCTCCATTTACTGAAGACTCTCTTTTCTCTGGATTGATTTGGCATTCTTGTCAAACCTCATTTGCCTTACATTTGTGGGTTTATCTCTGGACTTTTGATGCTGTTTCCTCAGTCTGTTTTTTATGCCACTGGTTTAATCAGCACAGTTTTGGTTACTGTGATGTTGTAGTGGCTTTTGAAGTTGTACAGTGTGAACCGTTCAGCTTTCAGCTCTTCTGGTCCTTTGCATTGTTATATGCACTTTAGGACCAACTAACCCATGCCAGGAAAGCAGCCTACTGGGGTTTTAATAGGGATTGCATCAAACCTGGAGATCTAGGGGCTTTAGTTTTAGGGAAGACATGATCTAGAGTTGAGATGTAGAAGAAAGAATGGAGGCCTCAATCTCAGTTGGACAGGCAGGCACCAGCTCATACCTGGAGTCCCGGCACGGACTGGCTTTGAGACCTTGGACAACTTCAGCTTGTTCTTTGAGCCTGAGAGTCCTCGTCTATAACACAGGCTGATAGCCTTGTATACAGGTGTCATGAGGACTGAGTGAAGTTCCTTGTTCAGGCTGTGAAGGCTGACCTTGCACAGAGCTGAAGTGTCCCTTTGCTTCTGAGGGGCTCTGTCACTCACCAGCTAGCCAGAGGAAAGTATCAGATTAGAAAGCTGTAAGGACTGGGAAGGGAGCCAGTGGACACATAATGTACATCAACATTGTCTTAGGTACTCTTCCTGTTGCTGAGACAAAATGCCCTGCACTCACAAGGTAAGGGAGGGGTGGTTTATCTCAGCTTCCAGCTTGTCGAGGTTTCAGTCCATAGTTGGCTGGCTCCAAGGCAGAGTGCCTTGGCAGAAGGGCATTGCAGAGGAGAAACAGTTCATGGTGGGCAGAAGGCAGCAAAGCAAGCAAGCAATGAGAGCAGCTTCCTTCTGCCAACTTTGTATTCTAACTCATCTACTGGGATTAGGGCAGTGCCAAGCCAATTAGCGGTCTGATTCAGTAACCACGCAGCCTTAACCTCAGCAATACATACTTTGGATGCAGCTGGCTCTGAGCAAGCTCCACCCACAATCACATGTGGCTTTGGGAGATACATCTAGACACAGGCCATAACAGATTCCTTCTTGACTTTGGCCTCCTTTCTTTTGCCCCTAGAATACCTTTCTCACCATCTCTGTGCCCCAGTCATGACCACCTCCGCTGCTGGCCTATTTTCAAATCCTCTTTCCTCTTCTGTAAGCATCCAACACTTTTTCTTCCCTGACAGCATCTAATTCTGTTGGCCTGTTTTCTATTGATTTGGGTGAGGTTTGACTTCCTTTCTAAACTGTGAGTCTATGCAGGCAGGTTTTGCTGGGTCACATATCAGTGTGTTCCCATTCACCTTCCTACAGAGTGTGTGTGTGTGTGTGTGTGTGTGTGTGTGTGTGCACATTACCCAGCATTCCTTCTGCCATCATCTTCAGACACCTGCCTCATGTTCAGCCAGTCTCTGCCAACAGTGAGACACCAAGAGACACAGGTGACTTAACTCTTGAGATCACAGAAGGGATATTTCTTGGTCTTGGGATGTGGCGGCTTGCACAGCACCTCCACTTGACATGTGGGAGCTGGCAGCAACCTCTCCAGGTGGCACAACACTATAGTTGAACAGATGAAAAACAGTATCCCAACTGCTATGAATTTCTTTATTTACTGTAGGGGCTGAGGTTTTTTTTTTAGCATTTATTAGCCATTTAAGGTGATTGGCTTTCTGTTACTGTGATAAAATACCTAGGATAATCAATTTAAAAGAGGGAAAGGCTTAATGTGGCTCACAGTTTCAGAAGGCTGGGTTGTGTTCCCTGGCTTTCCTGCTTCGAGGCTATGGCAGCACAGTTCCTGATGGCAGGAGCAGGTGGCAGAGATAGCACACATACCTATGCCAGCTGGGGAGCAGGGACAGAGGGGGCTGGGATCCCAGGATCTACCTCCAGGACTCCACCCCCCCAGTGACCTGCCATTGGTCTACCATGCCCCACCTTCTGAGAGTTCCATAGCATCAGGGGCTGGTGACATGGGCCTGATATGTGGGCTTTGGGAGACATTCCAGATCCAAGCTACAACATCTTCTGTCCTTTTCTGTTTTCAGCATTTTCACCAGCTGTATTTGCATTGCTTAGGAGCAAGCTGGGGACTGGCAGGAGATGCAGCTCAACAACTTGTTAGGGTTGTGTTCAGTTTGCACTGGCTCAGTGTGGGGTGTGTGTGAATGTGTGTGTATGTGAGATGTGGTTTGTATAGGTGCAAGAATGTGTGTGTGTACATGTGTTGGGTGTTTCTATATAGAGACACAGACCAGGGACCTGGGAGACCCACTACCAACCTCATTCTGTGGCACTATCGGTTGTCACAGACATATGGGTCCCTTGCCACACCCAACTTGTAGCCTGCTGGCCTCCTGCTGGGGCCTCAGCTGCGATCAGTTTCTCTTAGATCTCGCACATAAGCCTCCTTGGTGACTTCACATGTTGGCCCCTCTGTTAAGATGTCCCTGCATGCACACAGGCTTCTGCTCACTTTGTGAGAAAGCAGAATTGAACATTCTGCACCCCTCTTGGGGAGAGATGTTGCTTGTTTGTATCAGTTGCCACTTGCTGGTTACTTATCTAAACGTCTGGTAGAGGTTGGAAGTGCTGTTGGGGTGCAAAAGAAGAGGGAAAATGACATGCTTACACCCCATGTAGACCTTCACCTTCTACATGAGGTCCATGTAGCTGTTGGCCTATGGACCTCACGGGGGTGATGCTGGCCATGTTGCCTGGTGAGGACAGTGTGTGAGAAGAGATGATCAAGGCCCTGGGCACCCAGAGCTCGTGGGCACAATGAAGGGGTCCCATGAGAGAAGTATGCAGAGGGCAGGGGGAATTCACACCAGTTCAGTGTCCTGGAAGGCTGAGGAGGGGGCGTTTCCAGCAGGAAAGCAGTGGTGACAACTGCCACAGAGACCGGCAAAGGCAGTGCTATAGGACCTCAAGTTGCTTTTGGTTAAGAGCATGGCTTTGGCTGCAGGGTTTAATGTCTCTAGGGTCTTAGAGACATCAGTAGCCCTGGAGACTGAAAACAGCTATCCCTCCAAGGCCTGTTGCAAGGATTATGTGATACATAGCTCCCTGCCTGTGAACAGGCAGTGCATGTTGCTATTATAGCTACAAGAGATAAAAGGGACCACAAGGTCTACTTACAAGAGGGGTGAGAATTACATGAGAAGACACACACGTGTTCTGTGCCACGTCCAGTCCCAGATGAGTGAGGGAAGAGCTCCTGCCAAGGAAGAAGTGAGATCTAGGACCAGGCCAGGAGGAGCCTTGCATGAGGTCTGGGGTCTGGACCACATCAAAGGGGCATAGACTCAGGTGGAGCGTGGTGGAGATTCATGGTGCTGACTGGAGAAGGCCGAATAAACTCTGAGACTAGAGTGATTGCATGGATGGGAGTTTGCATGCTTCTTAGTGAAAGTCTGAGGTGGTACACCCAGAGCAGTCTTGTCCCACCATGCCCTGTAGTTCTGCCTCATCTCCCACCATGGGAATGGAACCACGCAAGCACGCGCTGGAGCCCCAGAAACCACGAGTCATCTCTTGCCTATTTTAATGTTTGTGTGCCGAGTGTTTTGTTCCAGCCACGGGAAGATGATTCATACACATCTTGATGAAGAGCTCACAGTGACGCGGGGGGGGGGGAGAAAGACGCGTGAACAAGTCCATGCAATGGGGTCCTAGGACCTGCAGCAGAAATCTGAGACAACCGTAGGAAGGGAGGGGTGTGCATGGCTGTAGCTTCTGTGCTTCTTCTGTACATGTGGGAAGAAGAGGACACAGCATGCACCAAAGCTCAGAGGCTCGGGCTTGCGCATTTGAAGAACAGCAAGCGGACCCTTGTTGTCCACGAGCAGCAGGCCTTGCAGAAGCCTCACTGAGTCCTGTGTCTTGGTGAATGATTTTATTGCCAAACTTCTGAAGGACAGAGAGCCGCACCTCTGCATGAAGGGTCCACATCACTCCCCTGCGCACCCTTCTGAAGCCCACATCCCATCAAGGGACCACTCCAGGCCTGGGGGTGGGTGGGGCTTGAACCCCAACTGGTTCACCGGGGAACAGCTTCCCAGCATCTCTGTTCTTTCATGTGTCACCAAGGGATGACAATGGCTGCCACTGCATGTTCCATAGATGTGTTGTGATCAGGAACTTCTTTGATATATGGAGATGAAAGTTATCGGATTAACTCAAAGCTTTATTTGTTGTTGTTGGTTTTTTTTTTTTTTTTTACTATTATGAATAGTTAAATTGCCCAGCACACTGGTGACAGGCTTGTCAGAAACTCTCTGTGCCACCCTCATCCCTGGAAGAGTAAAAAAGTGCCTTCAGAGGCCCGACCACGGTTTTTCCTTTCTGACTTAGCAGTAAAGAGTGAGTGCAGATCACTCTGCTCAGGGTGCTCCCACCTTGATGCACTCTCTCCTCTTCCAAGCTTCCATTCTACTTCCCACTCTGGTGTAAAGAACGGGAAGGCTGATGGGCATTTCTAGGGCAGCCAGACCTGGGCCTCAGCTGCCAGGGGGCAGTGGAGGAGGCAGCCTCATCACAAGGGGTGGTCACCTGGAAACCAACATGGCCCAGATGTTCCACTTGCGCTTTGGAGAGGGGCAGAGGTTCTAGATTAAATGTCCTGGCTAGTTTCCTCTCAAGTCACCTCTGAAAACAGAAGTTACATTCTTCTCCAAACCACAAGTTACTGAAGAGCCCAGGTTTGTGCTGGCATCTCTGTCCTCCCAGAGGCAATGAATTCCTTCGAAGCTAATGAAGTTTTCCCTTTGGATTCCTTCATTGAAGATCCCGTCCAAAGCCCGAGGAGAGATCCTAGCAATGCAGTCACACGTCCTGTAGAATTTATAGGGAAGAGCAAGTGTTACCTCCCAGCACCTCCTCTTCTCCCTCTCCTTGCTCTTGGGGTCTGGTGTGCAGTGGCTCCTGGCTTTCTTGGGCTTCTGCTGCAAGTAGAAGCTTGGCTGGCATGTACCAGCTGGGCCACAACTTGGAAAAATCACCTGGAACACAGCAACAAAACAAGAGCCTGCGAATTCCTGACTTTTTCCTACAGGAAGTGTATCTACTTGTCTAAATCTTTATTAAAAAACTAGGAGAAAGTTTAGATGAAGACAAATACATTGTGAAATAAAATGAATAAGATAAATGATAGAATCAATAAAAATTCTCTACTTTCTGATGTTAGAATTGCAACAAAAACAAAGATTCCAAATGCTATTAAAAGCAATTCCATAACATATAAAAGTTATATACTGGAAAGAAATACTGAATGGGCTTTTAGATTGTTAGCTAATCTAATTAATGATATACAGTGAGTCATATGAACATATTGGAAAAAGATTCAAGGTTTTGGATGATTGGAAGTGGAATACTGTCATCAATAAAGATAATAAAATTTGCTATATACCACTATAATGACATTTATGGTAAAATGGCTACTGAAGTCATCAATGTAAAAAGTAGTTGATTAGTTATCTCAGAGAAAACTTGAAAGGCACTAAAATTTTCTGGCTCATTTATGATATAAACTGGCTTCTCGGAATGTCATAACACTTAAAAGTTCACAGACATCCTCAACATTGAGCTGTAAAGCAGAACAAGGGTTTCTAAATTATCAATGGTAAGTCTCAAGATAAGCAGCAATTAGCATATGAAAAGATGTACAACATCGTTTAATATTAGGGACAGGAACTAAAATGACAAGTTTCAGAATGGGTAGAATAGAAACAAGTAGCCAATATCAAATGCTGGGAGAGCAACTGGAACTCTGCATGACTGGTGAGAACTGAAAGTCGTATATCACCTTGGGAGAGTTTTGGCGGTGCCCTACAGCGTGAAGCGGTGCTGACCACACTGCCTGTATCCTGCCAAAGGTGTTTTCCCAGGAGAAATGAACCAGGGACAGACAGGGAAAGCTGTGCTTGAATGTGTTTTGTACGTTTATTTATAGTCACCCGAACCTGGAAACAACTCAGATGTCTTTCAGTGGAGAGAGATAAATAAACAAACTGTGGTGGATCCATACAATAGAATGTTGCTGAGCATTGGAAAAAAGCTGGGTTCATCCCGCAGGAGGAATGAATCTTAAGTGCATTTGTTGAGTGAAAGAAACTAGATCCACATTTTGATTTCTAAATATCACTCTCCAAGGAAAGGAGCCAGGGCATCAGAACTAATCTGGAACAGCTCTTAAGGATCAACACTAGAAGAATTTGAGCAGAAAGCAAATTAAGATAGAATTACATCATAATTCAATGAATTAAATAAATGTTAATGAGTGTAGAGTCATATGGAAAGTCACCAAAAGGTAAAAAGCACAACTCTTCCATACAGGAGAGTTCTTAATGAGTGTAGAAGGAATTATAGAAATAGAAAATGACACTAATAATAATTGCTACAAGCAAGCTCTACTAAAATAAAAAAATAAGTTAGTAAATGAAAGCTTAAGAAGAGCCTGGATTTTTTTGTGCTCTCAAAATATCTCCTAAATATTCATTAAACACAAAGCGGAAAATAATAACTTTATTAGGAAGTGTTCTGGCAGTTGCTGTCTTAGCCAAGTAACTATGGTTACCAATAACCGTGATAAGATGTAGTGACATCATGCCCCCTCACATGACCTAGTAAGACCATCTAACTTCCTGCAACTCTTCCCAGCAATGTATAGATTAATACAATCATGAGTAAATCCAGAAAGCTGACATTGTGTACAGTGCCTATCAGAGCCCTTCAGAATGGTTGGCTTTGTGAAAGCCAGGGAAAAAAGGCACTGTCCCAAATTGGAGGAGACTAAGGCACAGGGACAAAATGCAATGTGGGTTGGATCTTGGAACCATAAGAGGACGTTAGCGGAAATTAAATCCGGAGAAAGTCCCTAGTTGAGCTTGCGGTATCGCAGCAGTGGTAATTTCTTATTGTTGATGAGCGAGCTCAGTTCCTGAAGATGTTAACGTCAGGGGAAGCTGCTGAACTTTTCTATATCTTTGCCGCTTTCCTGTAAGTCTAAAATTATTTGAAAATAAAAAGTTTCAAAATCTTCAATTAACCTTAATAGAGGAAAGGCCAAATTAGTTTTCTAATTTTCTATAGGAATGTAAAGTACAAGGTCACATGAAGAAGTAATGAAGGACTGTGTAGGCAAAACCAGGAGAAAATTAACACACACACAAGTGGGTAAAACAGTACGAAAAGCTGTTCTTCTAGATTTTGGGATGCTTTGTCATAAAATCTCTTATTTTATGTACACATTCACTTTTGTACTTGCCTTTCCATTCTCAATCATATATTAAAAACTGGCTTCAAGTTTCCCAACTTGGATCAACCTGGGCTTGGCCCAGAGCCACAGCATCTGTGGCGCACATTGGCTTCCGGTCTGGTCCTATTGTTCATATCTGGCCTGGCCTGGCAACAATGAAAAGAACATGTTTTTCTCTGAAGCTCGCTCCTGTCTTTGCATAATGAGTTTGGCCGTGGCCCCAGCAACCTTCACTGGTAGTTTGACCACAGGCAAGGTGTATTTGCAATGGAGACAGACACAGTGGTTACACTGAATTCCTAGAGCCCTGCTGGTTCCAATGCTGTGCTCCTACATTTCTGGTGTTTGGTCCAGTGGTCTCTGTCTGTATCTTTATCTTCATTATTTGGCCTCTCCAGTGATGAGAAATATATTTTTCTTTTATTTTTTTCAGTTTATTTTATATTTCGCAGATATTTTCTCTCTGAAATTCAAGAAAAAGAGAATCTAATAAATAAATCAAGAAAGCAATCTCAGTCATAACAGCATCAGGGCCTGAGGAGATAGCTTAGTGGTATAAGCACCTGCCTGGCCAGTACAAGGATCCAACTTCGATCCCTGGCACCACATGCTATGCCAGCCCCAGAACCCTGGGTGCGCTGTGCCAACCACCGATGCTGGGCTTGGTGGTGTACCCCTACAATCCCAGTGCTGGGGAGTCTGAGACAAGAGGATCAGTATGAGTCTGAGCTGTATAGCAAGATCCTATAAGAAATAAATCATTAAATAATTAAAGTAATATTACAACAGCATCAGAAAGGGTACATGTTGGACCAGAGAAATGAAAGATCTGTACGTTGAAATCTGTAAAAGACTGATGAAAGAAACTGAAGAAGAAACAAATAGAAAGATATCCCTTATTCATGGTTTATGAAAATTAATCTTGTTAAAATATCTGTATTATCTAAAGTGATCTATAAATTCATTGCAATCCCTACAAAAAAGTATAAAGGCATTTGGCAAATAAATAGAAACAACAATCTTAAAATTCATGTGGAACATAAAGAACTTGAATAGCCACAGAAATCTTGAGCTAAAATTGGTGGCATCACCTTCTCTGATTTCAGAGACCACTACAAAACTGTGATAATAAAAACCAAGGCAAAACCAGGAGAAAATCAATGAAACAAAATCAAGGTCCCCAAATGAAGTTCCCTATTTATGCTCAACTGATCTGTGATAAGGGTCAAGGACACAAAATAAGGAAAAGGTAGCCTCTGCAGTAAGTGCTGTGGAAGCCTGGATATGTGCAGGCAGAAAAATAAAATTAGACCCTCACTTGCGCCATTTACAGAAATTAACTCAAACTAGATTAGAGCCTTAAGAAATACAGGGCTTAGCTGCTGGGAGTGGTGGTGTACACCTGAAATCCCAGACCTCAGGAGGCTGAAGTAGAAGGACTATTGTGAGTTTGAGGCCAGCCTGTGCTACAAAGTAAGCTCAAGGCTAGCCTAAGCTGCATAGTAAGACCTTGTCTCAAAAACACCAAAGTAAATAAATAAATAACTGGAAAGAAATATACGGGCTAAAAATTTTAAGTTCTTAGAAGACAACAAATGAAGGAAGCTCTTTAACTTTGGGACAATGATTTTTCTTAAATATGAGCCCCAAAGCACTAATAGGCAAATGAGATTGCATCAGATTAAAAAAGCCTCTGCACAGCAAAGAAACAATAAAAAAGTAAAGAGACAAACTATAGAAAGGTAGAAATACTTGAAAGTGATTTAATAAAGTGTTAATGTCTAAAAACTAAGAAATTGAACTCAGAAAAGAGAAAGTGAAATAACCTAGTTTAAAACTGGTCAAAGGACCTGAAAATACATTTATCAAAAGAAGACATGCATAGAGCTTCAGGAACTTCCGGGACCTGACCCTATGGGAGCCTCTCTGAACCCCACCCTATGCATGCTGTAAAGTCAAAACGGATGAAAGATTTCAATATTAGGGGCAGCCAGCCGGGCATGGTGGCGCACGCCTGTAATCCCAGCACTCGGGAGGCTGAGGCAGGAGGATTGTTGTCAGTTCGAGACCAGCCTGAGCTACAAAGTGAGCTTAAGGCCAGCCTGAACTGCATAGTGAGACCCTGTCTCAAAAAGACAAAAAAAAAAAAAAAAAAAAAAAAAAAAAAATATATATATATATATATATATATATATATATATATATATATATATATATATATATATATTAGGGGCAGCCAGATGGCTGAGCAGACTGAAGTGCCTGCTTAGGCAGAGTGCAGCAGCGGGGGCTCCATCTCCTGTGTGCCATGCTGGCCTTGTTCCCGGGGCACACTGAGATGTTGGTTGACACTGGGCGTGGTGGTGCATGCCTGTAATCCTAGCGCTTGGGAGGCTGAAAACAGGAGAGCCACTATAAGTATGATCTACCTAGTAAGATGCCGTACTAAACACAGACACAGACACACACAGACACACACACACACACACGCACGCACACACACACAATTTCAGTACTAAAAAAGAAAACCACTAAATCTACTGGAGGAGAAAGTAGGTAGAACTCTTGAAGACATGGGGTAGACTGCACAGGAAATACTTCAGAAATCAACAACTGGGATCTTATATTTTTGACAAGTTTTTTCACATCAAAAAAAATCAACAGAGTAAAGAGAAAACCCATAAATTGGGAAAAAAATTTTAGCTGATTGTTCCTCAGATAAAAAGACTTCTATTTAGAACATATAAAGAATTAAAAGGGCTGGGAGATAGCTCAGTCGTATAAGTGCCTGCTCAGCAAGCCCAATGTCCTGACTTTGATTTCCGGTACCAAAAGGGGGGGGAGCTCTAGGGAGATAACTCAATAGAGCAAGCACAAGGTACTGAGTTCAATCCGCAGTTCTACAAAAAGAAAAAAAACAAAAGAATTAAAAAAAATAAGGATCCCAAAATTCAAAGACCCAATCAAAAAATGGGTACCTGAGATGAATACATGCTTCTCAGATGAAGAAATACAAATGGCAAATACATATATGAAAAAATGTTCAACATCACTGGTCATTTGAGGGATGCAAATTAAAACCACACTGAAATTCCATTGCACCCAAGCAAGAATGGCTGCCATCAAGAAATTAATAACAAGTGCTGGAGGGGTGTGGGGGGAAGGAGCTCTCCCCTGTAGCTGATGGGAATGCAAGCTGGTGCAACCACTGTGGAAATCAGTGTGGAGATTGGAGGTCCCATTCAACTCAGCTATTCCCCTTCTGGGTAATTTTCCAGAAGAAATGAAAGCATTATACTACAGTGATACGTGCACCCATGTTTATAACAACACAATTTGTCATAGCTAAATCTTGAAAGCAATACAAATTGGGGAATGAATAAAAAGAATTTTTTTTTTCGGAACTGGGGATTGAACTAAGGCCCTTGTGCTGGCCAGGGAAGTTCTTATTCCACTGAGCCATCTCCTTGGCCCTAACGATGTGGTATGTTTATATAATGTAATATTACTCAGCTATGAAAAAGACAAGCTCAAAGCTTTTATAGATAAATGGATGTGGCTAGAGGCCATAGTCATAAGTGAAATAAATCAGACTCACATGTGTATACATATTGTCTCCCTAGGGTAAAACTTAAAAGAATAAATGAAATTCAAAAGGTACAATAGATACTGTGAAAGGGAAAGAAACTGCTCAAAGGGAAGGAACAACTGGGATGAGGAAGGGAGAGGAAAAAAAAGAAAGAAGAAAGGAAAAATAGGTATATACACAGAATAGCTTGCATAATTATATTGCTGATTTGTGCTGCTGTACTGAAAACAAAAGTGAATGCTTAAAATTTTTTCTTTGAATTTTTTTATTTGACCAATTTTTCATGCTTGTATCTGGTAATCTGAACAACTTATTTGAAGAGAACAATATGCAGTATAATAACCACTGTTGGATTTACATAGTTTTGTTTAGTGAAATCCTGTATCATTTCTAATTTTTTATACTATTCTTTATTCTCCTTAAAAAAAAGATATCTAAATGACCAACAAGTATAGTATAGGAAAAAGTGCTTTTCACCACCACTGATCAGAAAAATGGAGACTCTTAACCTGTTGGGATGGCTTTTATGGGATTGCAAGCCTGTAGGCTGGGCTACTTCCGGGGTGCTAGGGTGTTACTGTAAGGTTGGCTACTGGAAAATAAAAAAGCGAGGTAAATATTGACAAGAATGTGGAGAAGAGGAAACACTTGTGTGTTGTTTGTGGGAATATACATTAGCACAGCCGTTCTGGAAAACAGTATGGAGGTTCTTCAAAAAGTAAAAGCAGTGCTTCCATATGGCCTGGCAATTTCTCTTCTGAATACACAAGCAAGAGAAATGCAATCAGCCCGTTGAAGATCTAGCTCACTTTGGCATTCTCCGAGCACTTGTTCTTCACAATAGTCAAGATACGGCATCAACTAAGAGTCCATTGGTGGA
Source organism: Ctenomys sociabilis (assembly GCA_004027165.1). Classification (NCBI taxonomy): domain Eukaryota; kingdom Metazoa; phylum Chordata; class Mammalia; order Rodentia; family Ctenomyidae; genus Ctenomys; species Ctenomys sociabilis. Next base: position 32,655 of record PVKA01016572.1, read on the forward strand.
TGAATTGATAACGAAAACATGGTGGGTGAACACAAGTTCTGTGCAACATTTAAGAACAAAGAAATCCAGTCATCTGTGATGATGTGGATAAACTTGAAATTTGCTTCATTCAGTGAAATAAGCCAGGCACAGGGACAAGGGCTACGTGAGCTCACTTATATATAGAATCTCAAAAAGCAGAATTCACAATAGCAGAGAGGATGTTGTTGGGAGAAGCGTAAGGGGACTGCTGGTTAAGGGTTCCAGTCTTCAGCTGGACAGCAGCAGCGACAGTTTAGGAGATCTACCGTGTGACATGGTAATTGTAGTTTGTGATTTACCATAGACTTCAAAATTGCCAAGAGAGCAGGTTTTCAATGTTTTTTTTTTTTAAACCACAGAAATAGCTATTTGATGTAATGAGCATGTTAATTAGCTAGATTTAATTTCACAATGTATCCATATCAAAACATCATGTTGTACAGCATAAATATATACAACTTTTGTCAGTTAAAAATAAACAAGTAAAAAATATCAAATGAGAAAATACTCGCCAAGACATTCTGTGTATTCTAACCAGTATAAATATTTTGGTGCAGCTCCTTCCTTTTCCTTATGCATTGGGCTATGAATATGTATATTTTAAAACTTAATCCTAACAATACTGCTTATATAAGAGGGAATCAAAATATGCAGTGAATATTTAAATTAAAAAACACGCTGCTGTTAGTTCTTTTTAAAATATTCCCCTTTGCTTTGAATACATTAAGTCCAGCTTCTGGCCACTTTACGAAGCAGTTCTGGAAGTTCTCTTTTATGAGTGTCTTTATGAGGTGTGATGCTTTTCTTCCTTTAACCTGTGGATGCAGGGTTCTGTGTCCCTGTGTCAAAACAAATCACTATGACAGTAACTGAGGCCAGCACAGTGTCTCTGAGGTTCCTGGCAGGGCACCTCCTGGGTTTTTTAGAAATAGGGAGCTAGTCCCAGTGGCAAGGCAAGTTTTGGTTCTAGACAGGGTCTGGAGCTTAGCCATTCAGTTACTTCCAGGATGAGTGCCTGAGAGGATGTTTATTAAGCAGCGGGAGAAATGAAAATCAATGCAAAGGACTATTAGCCACTGAAGCTCATGAAGGATAAGATTGACACATTGCAGGGGTGAGGAAATGCAATCCATACTAGTGGGGAAAAACGGCATGTGTGGGGACTGCTAATGAAGAGAGGGTTTGCTGTGGAATTAAATCAAGCCCTTGAACAGCTGAGAGTAGGGGCTGCTAACGGCTGATGCCCGTACTGCAGCAGTGGCCGAGGATGCACCTGAGACCAGAGCCTGGGTGGGAGCCGCAGTGTCCCGTGGTCCAGCGTCTCCAAGAGAATCAACACACTAATTAGTAACATGGGATACATAGAGGACCCCCATTTGCACATTTGCCTAAGGTAGTGGTATGTAGGCGGTCACTTATTTACTTGAAAAAACGAAGTATATTTTACCAAGGGAAGAGATTATTCAGTGCATACAACTTTGACTCTTGACAATGTGGTTCAGTTTCTCTCCTAAGCAAACTGCATGCTTAGAAAGATATTGGTGACATTCGAGAGTTCAGAAGTGGTTGCTATGAGAAGAACAATGGGGAGACAAGACAGTCAGCCCAAGGACTCTTGCAAAGCCAGCTTAGCTCAGCCAAGCCAGCTGGTACTGGAGATAGTCAGCGACCTATCAGAAATCCACAGACTATAGGGGCCACCGCTCAGTTCAGAGAAAAGGCTGTGTCAGACTCCCCGGCTCTTGCTGTCCATGCCTTTCTGATGCCACGGTCTCCTGCAGATATTTCTAGACAAAGCAGAAATGCTCTTCTATGCACTTCAATGTCCTGCCAAGAAGAGAGTGAGGTTCCCTTGTGGGACTGCTCAGCCGCTTGGTGGAAGAAAATACAAGAGAAGGCCTTTTCTTTCGGTGCAGAAGAGGCTGGGCAAAGCCAGGTTCTTCCTGCTATGCTGTCACCAGACAGGGAGAGAGTTGTTTCCACCAAGTGCAAGGGGCCATCGCTGTGCTTTTCGGTGTGATATTCCCCTAATCTCTGCATGGATTTGTTCCCAACAAAACTATGCTTTTCAGAAGGGAAAGTAATCCCAGGGGCAAAAACGAACTCACACGGTGACGTCCTGTGTTCTGGTCAAGGCTCCTTCTCGTGGTATAGTCCTCTCTCAAGCCCCGGCTACTTCTGTAGTGTCCAGAGCACCTCAGACTCTCTGTATTTCAGGTCCTCAGATGCTGATGAAAGAGATTCCCAGCCAAGGATGGGAGAGCCTTGCAGTGGTGACCAACACCGAGAAAGTGTGTGTGTGTGCACTTTCTGCTGGTGACCTGCCACGGGTCCTGCAAGATCCAACTTGATATTTATGCCTCCTGAGATTCTGTACGTCATGTAGTCTTGAAAAGGAAGCAAATAATTCAGAGCAGGAAGGTGTAATAAAGCCACCATCAGAAACTGTACAGCTACTGTTTGCAGAAGAGTGGCAGAGTACAGACATATCAGTACCCCTAATTCTTTTTTTTTTCTTTCATTTTGTGTATTTGGTATAGGGTCTCACTATGTAGCTCAGAGTCACAGTGATCCTCTATTTTTCAGCTTCCCCAGTGCTGGGATTATAAGTGTGTACCACCACGCCTGGACTTGGTTGCCAGCACATTGTGCCCGGGGGTGGGGTCAACATGGCATGCAATTCTGGGGATCGAACCCTGGTCCCTGCACTAACCAAAGCAGGGGCTTAGTCTGATGAGCTATCTCACCAGCCCTAGCACCCCTAGTTCTTAAGAGGTGAGAAAGGGGAAGAAGGGCAACAGCACACCTGCAAGACCACTTTGAAGGAAGTCAGGCTCAGCAGATCACATACAGGTTGAGCAACCTCATTGTGGAAAATCTAAAATGCAAAATGCTCTGGAATTTGGAATTTTTTCTCCACTGATGTGATGACACAATTGGAAAAGTTTATACTTCATGGGACAAGTCACAGCCTAAACAGAACACATTGAAGAAATGCGCAAGATTACCTTCAGGCTATTTGTGGAATGTGTAGACATGACATGTGAATGAAGCACCAAGGAATTGTGCTTAGAGTCGGGTCCTCTCCCCAAGATATCTCATTATGTGTGTGCCAAGATTCTAAAATAAAACACAACTCTGAAATCTGAAATGCTTCTTGTCCCACGCATTTCAGGTAAGAAGTGTTTAAGATGTGTGAACCCATGGACAGTCCTGATACCTTTTCTTCTGTCCCCCGGATTTGCTGGAGTTCAACAGAAGCCACATCAACCAGAAGCCAAGGATGGGAGAGCCTTGTGGTTGTAATCAACACTGAGGAACCTGAGATCATAGAGAACAGGGTGGGGTCAGAAAGCAGAGTGGGTGAGGGGCAGAAAACAGACACATACTGTTGCCTGTGTCTGTGTGAAAGTCTATACTCTCCAAACTTCAACAGCAACAGTCATTTTTTAAAAAATGAACTTGGTACATGCTACAGAGTCTCACTACACAGCTTGGACTTGTAGTGATCCCCCTGTGTCAGCCTCCCAGTGCTGGGATTATAGGCATGCGCTACCATGCCTGGTCTCTGTGGCCAGCTCAGAATGCCTGGGGGCAGCGCTGCCATGGTGTGTGGTGCTGGTGATGGAACGCTGGTCTCTGTGCTTACCTAAGCAGGTGCTTAGTCCTCTGAGCTACTTTGCTGGTCCCAAAGGCAACAACGTCATCCCTTAGCTATTGCTGATGTTCTTTGTAGAAGACCTTAAGTGGGAGACACAGAGAGAAACTGCGTGACTACTAATGTGAGTGTTAGGATCCTTAATGTTATAGTAAACCTGGAGTCCAGGCTGATAATCCCAGATAGTTTCATGTTTATTTTATTGTTTTGTGGTACCAGGGATTAAACTCATGACCTTGTACTTGTCAGGCAAGCACTTCTTCTACTGAGCTATATCCCCTGCCCTTCATTGATTCTGTGTTTTCCTTATAGTTTTCTAGCCCCACAATTTGAATGAGGTTTTAAAAGTCTGTACTCCTGAGGATACTTAACTTCAACTCTCAACCAACTTCTAAAACTTCAATTCCAACTTCTATAACCTCTTAATGATGCCACTAAACTTTGTCTCTAATCATTTTCCCAAAGACTCATTACTCAGCAGTGCTTCAGTGGAGACAAAGGTTTTGAACAGGAAACTTCTGGGGTCATTTCACATCCAAACCCTAGCAGCATGAGAAGGCTCAGATGGTCATGGGGGTGATTTCCAGTTCCAAATCACTGGAACCATGACCTCCAAACCTGCCGAGCCCGGTGCTGTGGGATAAGAAACAACAGTTCTTTAAGTAAGTTATAAATCATGATAGTCAGGGGTCTATTCTGCTTGTTGCCCAAATTCACTACTACTTTCCAGAACTGTGTTGTCCCGGCCATAGAAAAGATGAATCTGTGTAGAGTCTGGTGTTCTAGGTAAGTTCTGAGTCCCCCTGGAGAGATCCAGCCTCACACCCCATTTCTTCAGTTGTGCTTTAGTCAGGCCTTCAGCAGGCTGTTCTATCACTCAACTGAGCTAGTTTCTTCTGAGTATCACAAGACCAGTGAATTTCCAAACAGTACCCCAGGTCTGGCCCCTGTGTTGTAGGTAACATTAAGATGGAGTGACACAGTCATGGATAAGAGAGTTTGAGTCTGTCAGTAGTGTTGTTAGCACAAGCAGTTGGGGCAGGAGTGACATATACATACCTGAATGTGTGCCTAATTCTGAAGGGGAAGAGCATGGACTCATTTGGTCACCAGGCCCTCTGGTAGCCCACCGGTCCTTCCAGAAGCTGGTGCCACTCAGCACTGCTCTCCACCGATGGTGTGTTGAACACTCAGTATACTTACTGGAGGTCCCCAGACCAACTGTGTCTGGATGTCTCCACAAAGCCTCATCTGGTTGTAGAGCTTCCTAAGGGGTGTCTGGCTCCACAGCGCATGATGTGGGGATCAAGGGAGTGTGATCAATAACTCAGTCCGCTGCCTAGCTTGCCACTACCCTGATCTTAAAAATAATACAAAAGGAGCAGAATGACATGGGTAAAGTCTCCTGTTCACCACAATCTTTCCATCTGGACCCTCTACCATGTGCCACCCTGCTAGGGAGCCAGGAGATTATGGACTAAAACATCTATAAACTGGACCAGATAAACCTTTCCTGCCCTCACTTCGAATGTCAGATATTTCCTCTCAACGGTGAGAGAAAAGTAAGACAAGGTGTAGTGCGTGTCCCACTTTGTGGGTCATGCATGCATCTTCTTTATCCCTCCTGATATAGCTGCTATGAACCTGAGCAAACATTGGGCCACTGAGCAGGTACCAGGTCATCAGGGAGGGCAGGCTCCTGGTAGCCACAGAAGAGGTGGCCTTACCTTCCTGATAGAGAGCTGCCCGCACTCTGGCTGCCTCCAGTGGGTGTTGACATGGACATGATATCTTCACATCCTGTGTTTATTCAGACAGTTTGGTCCCTGTATTTCTCTTCCAGTCTTCACTCTCTCCACTTGCCTATTCTGTTTCTTACCAGCCAATCTACCTCCTTCCCATGAGATGAATAGAATCTCAGGCTGTATCTGTCCTTTTATAACTTACTTATTGCTGGTGTATGGATAGATTTCAGGGAGCTCGTGAACTTGGATGGAAAAAAAAGTCACCTCTCCATCTCTACTCACAGCATGCTGAAAGTTAGCATTTCTTTCCATTAGGAATGTAGCTAACAAGCCACAGCAGTGTTGTAGTACCTGGGACTCTGTCATGAATAGGAATCACACAGTTTCATAACATATTGCAATTGTCTATGGAATCTCAAATTGTTTCGATGCATTACTACATTGAGAACATAGCAGTCCTTAGGCCTGTTGTTAGAAGCACACAATCTTCTTGCTCTGGGGAAAGAGGGCTGCTAAGGGGGATTTCCTGTGGTCATCTGGAAACCTACATCACTTTGCATGTTTCCTCACTTACTACTGTTTGTCAATATAGTTGGGAAAGTAGGTCATCAGTTCTCAGAGTACGCTAAAAACTTGGTAGATCAAATGAAGACTCTAACTCTGGATAGGCTATTCTTCCACATTTGGCTTTAGCAGGTAAAGAGTCTGTGCTGTTGGAAAGCTGATAACAAAGCTGTGTGTCCCAGAGGAGGTTGGGCTGGTGGTTTGTGAACCGGAGCTGAGGCCAAAGGCTTGTAGCAGAACCCTTGTTATCTGGTGTGATCAGGTCTGAAACCACTGACTTTCTAAAATCCATCCTGCAGGCTGTCATTGAGAACTGGCTTTCTTAGGATATGGAGGAGGCACACAGACGTTTCTCACTATAGCCAGCTCTTTGATTTTGTTCCCTGGGTGCATGCCGATGCCTTTAAAGAATTCTTATTTTGACAGTCGCTTTTGGAAACTACAAAGCTCTTCAAGTAATTTGGAAATGGTGAGAGGATTTTTTTTCTCCCCAAAACAAAATTTTGTGGGGAAATAAATCTCCAGACTGCGCAGATGGTGCGTCTATAGTACCTGCTGATGTGTCTGCGTTGGGCATGTGGTGGCAGTGGCGCCCCTGGGGTTCTGTCACTTGGTCCTCCTTGCTCAGCCATGCATCAGCCATGGACTCTTCAGGAGTTCTTAAAGTTGTTTGACCAATAGTCATACAGCGATCAAATTGATTAGGAGCAGGTCTCTGGATCCTAGTACGTGAAGGGAAAGGACTGTGTCCCAGAAGAGGACAAAGTATGAGAAACATTCCTGCCACCCAGAGGTCCTGCAGCTGGAAGGCCTGGAGGCACTACTCACAAAGGAAGAACAGAATCTTTCCCAAGGACAAGAAAACCCGCTCCTGAAACTTTGAGAAAGAAAGAATTCTCTCCATGCCTTGGCAGAGAGTGTGGGTATTTTTAGCCATAGGGATAAGATAAATCTTTCAATTCAGGGGTCTTGAAGTTACCGTTATAGATGCAACTGAAAAATTGCAACTTTCTTGCCTTTTGTCTGCTGATAGGGGAGAAGACATCGAAGACACACGGTTCTTAAAAATTTTCACTCTCTGGGGCAGGTGCTTTTCCAAGATGGAGTTTAGATAGGACATTCTCTGTCAATTTCTTTGAAAAGATAAATCAGAAAAGACCTGGAAACTCTTCAGAAGTTTTGCAAAATTTGTCTTTATCTCGATGGTGCTGAAGTTGAATTTTGGATCCCAACTATGCTTCTGTGTGATGTAAATGATATTGAAAATAGGAGCTGAGGCACAGAGGGACAAAAATGGGATGGCGGCAGAAAACTACGACAATTAGGAGTTCAATTGAATTGGCCTTGAATGATGTTTGGGGTTCCTTGAAAGAAACCTACTATGTGTGGATCTTCTAAAAAGATTGTTGAAGCCTTAATTTCACTTGTAGTACTATATCTACTTTTTTAAAATTTTATTTTATGGAAGGGCCTACAGGGTGTTCAGGATCTCTCTACTAGATGAGGCTCATAGAGATCCACCTGTTCACTACCTCCCAAGAACTGGGATTATAGGCATGTACCGAGTCTCAATTGCCACCTCAGTGTGCCCTGGGGGCAGGTGGCAGTGCTGGCATGGGGATTGAACCTGCGGCCCCTGGGCCTGCTTGCAGGTGTTTTAATCCACTGAGCTATTTGGCAGGCTTATTTTTTGTTAACAGGAACTTTTAACATTTGAAATCATTGAAACAAAAAATCAAAAATAGTTGGAGGTCTAATTTAACATAATTGCCAGTGAATCATCCAGAGTTCAATATTTTTCTTTCTCTCTTTCTTTTTTTGGTGGAACCGAGGATTGTACTCAGGCCCTTGCACTTGCCAGGGAAGCGCTTATTCTACTGAGCCATCTCCCCGGCCCCATTATTTTTCTTTGGGCTGCATAACATAGATATGTCTTTTAAAAAATAAGAATCTTGATGTGGTTATATTATATTGTTTTGGCATTAAGTGTACTAAGGAAGCACATGTACTTTTCCGTGTTACAAATATATAACCACAGTCCAATATAAACAAAATGTATACACATATGGTCAGGTATAAAAATGTTTTTGTATGACAGCTTTCCCTTGTAGTTTTATTTTACAGGTTTGAAAATATTCTGGTGAGAGTGTGCCCCTGCCTTTACTAGCTTGCTAACAAGGGCTGTGGGGTGAAGGAGGGTGCCAGGTAGAGGGCGGCCGGGGACCAAGTCAGGGGCAGACACGTCTCTGCTCGCCCTTTCCCCGGACTCTCCTAGGGATTGCTTCTCCTCTGGACCCCCTGAGGGCCTGGGCTGAGGGTTAGGCTTGGCGTTTCCGTGGAGGCACCCGTCAGAGACAGACAGCTGACAGAGAAGAACAGATGGCGACTGTGGCAGGGAGAGGCTTGGATAGTGCTCAGGGGCTGCCTCTTCACTTCTGACCTGTGCTGTCACCCACTGTGTGCTTATACTTAGTACAAAAAACATTTTAATGATTTCCACTTAATACAAAAACCATTTTTAGCCAGGCATGGTGGCACATATCTGTAATCCCAGCACTCAGGAGGCTGAGACAAAAGGATTATTGTGAGTTCGAGACCAGCCTGAGCTACAAAATGAGCTTAAGGCCAGCCTGAACTGCATAGTGAGACCCTGTCTCAAAAAAGACAAAAAAAAAAAAAATTAATGATTTCAGTAGTGTTTCACTCCACTTATGTTGAGCACCTCCTGGAATCTACAGAGCCTTTTTCAAAAATGTATTTTAGTACAGGGACTATGGGGTCTCACGACACGGATCGAACTCAGAGTGATCCTCCTGTTTTCAGCCTCCCAAATGCTGGGATTACAGGTATGTGTCCCCACGCCTAGTTTCAGTCCCTCTCTCAGTGCACCCCGGGGGTGGGGCCAGCACGGCATGCCTGGATGGAACCCTGGTCCCTGTGTCTGCCTAAGCAGGCACTTTAGTTGGCTGAGCTACCTGGCTGGCCCACAGTGTCTTGGTTAATGCTTGAAAAGTGGACATGAGCACCTCCCCGGGCATCCATCAGCTTCCTTTTGCATCAGGCCATATGGACAAGGACACCGCCGACTCTAACTAGTGCAGTACAGATGAGGGAGGTGCGAGGACTGCGGGACGCGAGCTCAGTAGCTTTTATTAGAAGCAACAGATGAGTGACACTTTGTGCTTGTCCTACAGGCTTAAATATTTAGATATTTAAATAGCATTATTTAAATAGTATTATTGAAATAGCTAATACGAAAGGTCTCTAAATAAAATAAGATCTGTAAGAAAGTTTATCAGACTGATTCACATTATTCTTCTTTCTAAATGTTGATGTTTTCTTGTGTGTATCTATGAAAGTCATACATGCACATGTGATATGCAATATTTAAGTTTACTCTTCCCTAATCCTGCCACAGCCCCAGTGTAGGACTCCCTAGTTGTTTTGATCTCCAAACTATGTCCCAGCCTCTCATTTCTCTCCTCCCTGATAAGTGGGGTGAATGCAAAATCGATAGTGAAGTTCAGGTATGAAAATCCTGTTCTAAGATGCTGTAGTTCAATGGACACTTCTTGTGCTCAGACCAACTCGGCTCTGGTTTTCCATACGATGTCCTCAGCTACTGCCTTCGGCCATCAGGCCTGTGATTGGAAAGCCTGAGGATGCCCCATCAGTTCAAGTATCAGGAAGGCTTGGGTTCAGATTTTTACATCCGTCTCTCTCTTAGCTTCAGTCCCATAGAGGCAGCTGTGGCTGCACATCCCTTGTGGATAAATGGCATAGAACTTCCTGAGCTGAGCGTGGCAAAGCCTTTGCCCTCAACTCTGCCTTCTTACCTTCTCACCAAGTGTGATGGGACAGTTTGGTTATAAGCAGGCAAATAAGCGAGCCCATTCATATTTTAAAAATGAACCCAAAGGTCAGAGATCTACAGTAGAAGGACTAAATCTCTACAACCTCTAGAAGAGGCCTGGATAAAATTTTGGAATCTTTTTGAAACAAGGTAGTGAGTTCTCAGATAAGAACTGAATGGCATTGCCTGTAGAGCTTGATAAACTGGATTTCATTTAACTAAAGACTTCATGGAATTTTGAAATCATGATTAGAAAAGTCAGGAAGGCAAATTGCAGGATGGGAGGAAATATTTGTAAATAACATGTGCAAGAGGCTTGAGTGAAGATATACAAAGACCCTCATAAGTCATCAATAAAGTGAACAACTCAGTAAAAAATGGGCCAGAAATTTGAACAGACACTTCATCAACTATCTGATCTTATGAGCATGTGAAAAAGTGCTCAACACCGTTATTCATCAGGGAAATGCAAATTAAGTCTACAAAAACATAGTGTTACATGTCTATTAAAATGGCTAAAAGAAAAAGACAATATCAAGTGCTGATGAAGATCAAGGGCGACTGGAACCCACCTATGTTGCTAGTGAAGATGCAAAATGTATAGGAGTGTGGAAGACTTTGGTGATGCCCTATCATGGTCCCCTAAAAGCTAGAAATCTCTTTGTTAGGTCTTCACTCTTAAGAAATAAAAATGAATATTGAAGTAGTTTTCCTTTGGGTGTTCATAGCCACTTTATTTCTATTTGCTCCAAACTGGAAGAAATCCAAATGTCCATCAGCCAGAAATGGATGAATGCCTCATCATTTATATGAGGGGAACCACCCAGCCCGTGAAGGCACCATCTAGGGAGACCAGAAGTAATGTGGGTGTCTCTCAGCAGCTCCATGTTAAGTGAATTGAGCCCATAAAACGCCACAGGTATTCAAAATTCTGGGAAGGCAAGACTGAAATGACAAACATCAGATCAGAGGGCACCAGAGTCTGGGAGAAGAAGTCAATGACTTCAAAGAAAGATGAAGAAACTTTAGAAAGTGTTAGGAATATTCTAGATCTCGACAGTAGAGAAAATGACATGCCTTTAAATACCTGTCAAACCTCACAATACTGTTCATGCAAAGTGAGTGAAACCACTACGTGTAAATTAGACCTCAAGAAATCTCACATTCAAAATGAGGGTAAACAAAATCCCCCTCAGGGTTTTCCTCCATTGTTTTCTACCACAGGTACCTGAAGTTCCAACCATGACAGTCCTAACATCTGTATCACAATTGATTCCTTTCTTTCCAAGAGTTCCCCACAGTAGTGTTGATTCCCCCATGTATTTGTGCCATTTCTTTTGTCCACATCATGGTCCACTCTTGTCTGGATGATGGTGATGCCCTCTTGCACCCCTTTGATGCCAGGACCACCCTTTCCACTGCTGCTGAGCAGATGTGTGGCAATGCCCATGTCTCAGAGTGTCCTCCTCCTGGGAATGTCACCCACTCATCCCCTGGAAGATAAAGACTGCCACTTTTTATGACCTGGCTGAGTGGAATTTGTCTTCCTTCCTTACCTTCACCTTCTGTAAACACCTTGTGCACACTAACCTCACTGCCCCACTACCTCAGGAATGTCCTTCCTTCTCTCATGGAGCATGCTCAGGGCCCCTTCCAGATTCCATTGAGACACTGCTACTCTGGAAGAGCCCTCCTCCCACCCTACTTGGACAAGCATTCTGGTGCCTTTGCGACGGGCACCTCAGGCATGCCTTGAACACAGAATTTCCAGGATTAATACCACAGGGAGGTCCCATGTTGTCTTCATTCACTTGTTCCTGTAACTCGGTTCAGTTCCTGCTACGTGGTTGAACTGACTGACTGCTGGGCAAATAGGAATGTCCAGGAAACAGGGCTCCAGAATTCTCCCACCATGGCATTGTTAGGAAGGTGGACTGAGCCTGCTGTGGAGCCCTCAGCCTTGGTATCTCCTCCAAACAGGCTCCCGGCCTCCTTCACTGCTTTTGCCCCCCAACAGAGCCTTTGCACGGAGCATCCCTCACACCCTTCCCTGCATCCAGGTCCTCAGGGGGCTTCTCTTCATGACCATCAGCTCACAAATTGAAGGGCAAAACTGTGGCCTTTGGGCCAAGTTCCTGGAAGAAGAACTTTGTTCCAGCAGTAACTTCACAAGCAGGAGGCTTGCGTGGAGAGGGCCCAGAAAGTGGTGAGTGATTCAGTTCTGTTCAGATGAGCGGCGTTTCTCATCGTCTGCCAGCCTGTCCAATACCATATTATAACTTCACGGGAAGCGCGTGCAGGGTCTGTGCTCTGCACTTCTTGCACGTGGGTGAGCCCTACTCAGGCCATCAGGGCTGCTGGGCTCCCCTGGGGACAGAAGGGGCGCGAAGAGCGTGTGTGTACAGGAGCGTTCACCAGAGCACCCCGTGAGTTCACTTTCAGGACCATCTCACTGCACCCCATCAGGCAAAAGACTTCATCTCCTGGAGAAGCAGTGTGTGTGTAGGTAGGTGACTTTGACGTTGGGTGAGAATGCGGCTTTGTCCTGGGAAAGGTCGACGGGGAAGACGAATGCTTCCACTGTGCTCGTATTTCACACCGGTGGACAGTCAGCCAGTTTATTTTCCAGTAAAGGGACAAGATCATGTGACATGTGAAGAAAGAGCCTGCATTTACCTCCAAGGTATTTGACCCTGTCCTTCTGAGAGCTACCAGGCATATTTCAAGTCCAAGTCCACCGGGGAACATTTCCAGATCACCTGACTGGGCATTTAGGCGGAGCGGGAAACAGCCTGAACTGGGACATGCTAAGGAGATCCAGTTCCGCGACCTTCATCTCTGTCAAGTACAGCGCTGCTACTCCTGTCATTTTTTTTTTTTTTTTTTTTTTTCCTGGTAATAGGTTTGACCATCATTTTTCTTTTAATTTCCCTTCCCTCCACGCCAAGTTCCTACCTTTGGAGTTCCTGGAGGAAGCACGTGATTAATCTTGGCTAGACCTGTTCACCTGGGTTTTAAGGTGGTTTGTTTGTAATATTGTCGTTCCTGCGAACCCAGGGTCCCCAGAGGCAGGTCTTTGTGGGGCTAGGGACTGGCCGAAAGGAACGCTTTTCAGTTCATCTTGAGAAGGTGCTTGGAGCCATTGGGTTGCAATTTGGAGGGGGAGATATTTAAAGACAAAGTCAGTGACTGGTATACGTTTACAGAAATCTGGATTTTTCTGTATGTAAATGTATGTGTAAGGGATTATGTACATGTGTGGGATCGGAGGTGAGTCTAGTCACCTGGGGTAAAACCATGTCTCAAAGCACGCACTCGTGCAAGCACGCACGCGCACACACACACACACACACACACACGATAGCTAAGATAATATTACTAACTTCTAGTAGTTTATTGAAAAGAATTGTTAGCCCTTATATTGTTTGGTCAATTTTGCATGCTTGTATTTTACAATCTGAGCAACTATTTTGAAGATAATACTATGCAGTATAATAGCCATTGTTAATTGCCTTTCCTCTGGGTTTGAAATACCAAATAGATTTTTTTTTTCTTCTCTGTCTTTAACATAAAAACTAGGATATAATACATTCATCTATCAACATGCTTTGTAACAGCTGGATAAATGAGAACTTTTTTTGAAGAATGAGAAGTGAGGGCTCTGGTGGTATGGAGGGTAGAGCCACGCCTCCACTCTCCTTGGTCCCTAAAAACAGGAGGACACGCATGGCAGCGCAGAGCCAGCAGTGGTGACTGAGAGTCCAAGGAAGGGAGGAGCTCTGCTGGTCTCCGCCACACCTATTGTCCTGCACTGCGGGGAAATTCCCATTGCTCTTGCTTGTTGTAATGCCTTCCCTGTACCCGGCAGGCTCCATGACAGGAGGAAGCCCTACAGGAGAAAGCCCCAGTTCTCTCAGTGGACCAGTGCAGAGGCCCCGGAAGGCAGGGAGCAATCAGGAGTGATCCTGTAGCGCTGTACTTGTGGTCTGGATTCACATCTGGAGTACACATGGGTCACTCGGGCCAAGACAGCTGTTAGCAGGGAGCTGCGGGCATAGTGACCACCACATCCCGCACTGGCCACGCTGGCCCCATGGAGGACAGGCCACGTTGTACGGTCGGAACTGACGTCGGACCCGCAGTCCTCAGCGGCAGACTGGAGCACACAAGCCTGCACCGCCCTGTTGCGGGCTTCCCTAAACAACAAAATCAGTATTCTCAGGAGGGCTCCCGCTGGTCCGGAGTCTCAGAGCACAAAGGACAAATTGCCCGGCATGCAATCCAGACTTCACTTAGTCTCTGAGAAATGAGGAAAAGTTGACCGTTCAAGAGAAGAAAGATCCAACAAGCACCAGCCCTAAGAAAACAAGGGTATGGGAACGATCAGGCAGAGCTTTGTTTTATGTTTTAAAGACACTATGTGTGCAGATTGATTTACGTCCTCACAGTATGTCATCTATCTTATCTGGCCTGTCTGGGCCCTCTTAGTAATTTGCTGGTTTTCTTCTGTTTATTTTTTTCTCTCCTTTTTGCTTCTATTGGTTCTCATTTGCAGTGCCCAATGACTGCACTCACCGTGGAGAACTGTTACGTATACATAACACATTTCAGTGCCCTTCCTCTCCCCTCCACTTCTTCTAATTATTGCAGCATCTGATTAATTCATCTTATAAGACCTTATAAAGTAAGTTATTTTACATACAGATTGAAAAACCAAATAGGCCAAAGAATATATAAAACATGTAAACAATTGTACACAATCAAGGTACTCTTTTAGATATATTGTCTGAACTTGAGTATAATACTTTTTTCTTTCTCTTTATTTCTTTTGTCTTTTATTTTGTATATCTATTTATATTTATACTCCATCATGTATAAATGTCAGTTTTATACATGCATCAGTCAAAGGGCATATAGCTGTTTCCAAGAATTAGCTATTGTGAATTGTGCAGCTGTGAACATGGGTATTCATACCTCATGGTGACGTGATTCTTCAAATCATTTAGGAAGAAACACAGAGAGGTGATAGCTGGGGCAGGTGAAATTTCTACTCTTATTTTTTTGAGGAAGCTCACATTGATTTCCATAGTGGTTGCACCAGTCTACACTCCCACCAACAGTGGAGAAGGGCTTCTCT
>PVKA01016573.1:7811-40311 GCA_004027165.1 Ctenomys sociabilis
CCTTGCAAGTTCAAGACCAGACTGGGCTACAAAGTGAGCTTAAGACCAGTCTAAATGGCATAGCAAGATCCCATCTTAGAAAGAAAGAAAGAAAAAAAAAAAAAAAAAAAAAAAAAAACAAGACTGGGAGGGGCCGGGGAGATAGTGTTTTGCCTGGCAAGTGGGCAAGTGCAAGGGCCCAAGTTCAATCCCCAATTTCGCAAAAAAAAAAAAAAGGGCTGAGAATGTAGCTCAGTGTGCAAGTCCTGGGTTTAAACTCCACTAAGAGGGGCTGGGGAGATGGCTCAGCGGAATAAGCACTTCCCTGGCAAGCACAAGGGCCTGAGTTCAATCCCCAGTTCCACCAAAATAAACAAATAAACTACACTAAGGAGCCAGGCATGGTGGCGCATGCCTGCAATCCCAGCACTTGGGAGGCCGAGGCAGGAGGATTGTTGTGAGTTTGAGACCAATCTGAGTTACAAAATGAGCTTAAGGCCAGCCTGAACTGCATAGTGAGACCCTATATATATATATAATCATTCCCTTATTCTGGAATCTGAAAGACTCTGCGTTTGCACTATGTCCTGGCCTCGGGCAGGGCTACAGGGAATTGCCAGCCCCGGAGAAGATAAAGTTCTAGCCCCTGGGCTCCTGAATGGAGTTCATTTGGGAAGATACTGCAGGCTAATTCTATATGGCCACTGGCTTTGTAAGAAGAGAGGTCAGGGGCTGGGGAGATGGCTCAGTGGAGTAAGTGCTTCCCTGGTTCCGGGGGAAAAAAAAAAAAAAAAAAAGAGAGAGGTCAGGTGTGGCGGCAGTGTGGGTTCTGGAGTCCCAACACTCTGGGAGGCTGAGGTAGAAGGTTGAGATTGAGCCCAGCTGGGTCAGTTAGTGAGCTAGAGCGATCTTGCTCTAAAATATAAACTAAGAAAAGGGCTACAGGTTTAGCTCAATGGGACAGGCCTGGGTTCAATCTTCAGTACGAATGGAGGAAAAAAAAAAGGGTGACAAGCCACAAAGATAAGGCAAAGACCCAGACACAGAAGCAGAGATTAAAGCACCCAGCTGCAAACCTTGGAGTGTCATGCCTTGCCCAGGTCTATAGAGACATAGAAGGCAGGCCTGGGACAGCAGGTTCCCTGGAGACTCTGGGAGGAAGCCTGCCCCACTACTATTTTGGTTTTGGATTTCTGGCTCCTGAATAATGACAAATTTGTTAAACAGCCATTTTTTGTTGTTTAAGGTACCTAGAATGGAACCAGGGAGATAGCTCAGTGGAATAAGAGCTTCCCTGGCAAGTACAAGGGCCTGAGTTCAATACCTGGTTCCGCCAGACCAAAAAAAAAAGGTAGCTAAACTTTGACCATTTATTCTGGCACCCACAAGATAGAAGTATAGTCCTGTCCTGCTGTGGCTTGAGAACAGGGATGGCCAGGGTCTGGCCAGTGGCCAGTGATGTTGGGCTCCCTAACAGCAGGTGCAGAGGTGGGAAGAAGAGGGGTCATAGGCATGGAGCTCCCGGCATGCTTTGCTACCTAATTGCAGGCTAGTCAGGGCATGCTGCACAGGCATCCTCTCGCCAGATCCCAGGGAAGGAGGCTGGCTCAGCTCTTCTGTCCAGACAGGGAAACTGAGGCAGCCATTGTGCCAGCCCATACCAAGCAGGTGGCTGAAGGACTCGCCCTCTATGCTCAAGGTGCCTTTCCTTTAGGGCACATCTAGCTGGCACCTGGGATCATCAGGCAGGGCACAGCTGAGTTCTGGGCCCAAGTCTGCCCTTCTATTTGAGCCAGGAAGTCCTGAAGTCTGAGCTTCACTACCGCACTCTGAGCTCTGCAGGCTCCGCCCTTCCTAGCTGTTGTCTGGGATCCCAGGGCCTGAGGGCCTCAGACAGTACAACCACTTCCTGGTGGTCCACGTCACACACAAGCGTCCCAGCAACAAGGCTGAGGCTGCCTGTCCCCACACAGCTGACCTTGCTTTGGAAGTGTCACCCTCAGAGTTTTTGAAGGGAAGGGAATGGGGTGGGCTGAGCTTAGCAGAGGCCACCTGGACACAGCAGGTGGCCCATGCAGGTGTTCCACTTTGGTCAGCAGAGTGTTAAAAATAGTGCCAAGGACTAGGGTGCAGCTCAGAGGTGCAGCACCTGCCTGGCACTCGCCAGGTTCTGAATTTGATCCACAGCAATGCAGAAACAAAGCAGGGGGAGAGGTGAAGAATTTGCATAGACAATTCTCTAAGAAGATATGCAAATTTAAATCAGCATATGAGGAGGTGCTCTGCATCACTGACCACTAGGGAAATATAAATCAAAGAATGTTTTTCTCTCTTTATATGTAAAACCCCCGAGAATAGGTCAGTAGTGAGGGCACATGCCTGCGATCCCATAACTGGCAAGCTGAGGCGGGACGGTTGTAAATTACAGCCCAGTATGGTAAACTTAGTGAGACCTTCTCTCAAATAACGATAATAATAATAATACTAATAATGAGGAGAGGAGATAGCTAAGTGGCATAAGCACCTGCATGGCAAGGACAAAGTCCTGAGTTTGAACCCCAGTACCAGAAAAAAAAAACAAAACAAAACTGCATCGTCTAGGATCCCCAGTTCCCCCAGAGTGCAGACCTAAATCAGTGAAAGCCACACCTTTTCCACAGCAGCACAGGTGACATGTGCTAATGGGGGAGGTGACTCAGAGGAGCGGTTTACATGCATCCCTCAAATTTCAGGTACTCTAGCAGCTCAGCTCCTAAATGCATGAGTGGCCTGTGGAGGCCAGAGCTTTGGGGCATGACTGGGTCCTGTCGCAGAGGAGCAGATTGGTGGGTTCCTAGGTTATGGAGAGGAATGGCTTGCTACGCTAACAGCTCTACTTGGCAGCTTGTGCTGACTTGCTGTGTGACACCCTCCACCCCCCATGACTCAGCAGGAAGGCCTGTGCCAGAAGGTGCTGCCACCGAGCTCTGTGAGGCGCTACACAAAGCTACGCTCTCTGTAAATCACCTGGTCTATGGTACTAAGTTATAACTACAGAAAATGGATAGAAACAGTGTCCTTGGATGGATGAATTGATAAAATATAACATAGTGAGGCAAGGGAGTATTACATGCCTCTGAAAAGGAAGGGCATTGATTTCTCTGCCAATGTGGACCTCAAAGATGTACAGCTACTGCATGAAAGAAGCCAGTCCTGAAGGGCAGATAGCCAAGGGTTCTACTTCTGTGAGGTCTCCAGACGTTTCAGAGTCCTAGGCGCAGAAAGGAAAATGGTGAGAGTCTGGTTTTGGAAAGAAGGGATGGGGAATTAGTGTTTAACGCCTGTAGAGTTTATTTATTTATTGAATGTGTCTAGTACAGGGTCAACAGGGTTTCACTGTACAGATTGGACTCATAGTGATTCTCCTGTTTTCAGCCTCCCAGGCGCTGCGATTACAGGTGTACGCCACCACACACAGTCTCAGTTGCGGTCTCAGCATGCCCTGGGTGGGCCCAGCACAACAAGCTGGGGATTGAACCCCAGTCCCTGAAGTCTTTAATCCGCTGAGCTATCTGGCCAGCCCTTTACTGTAGAGTGTTAGCTTGGGAAGATGAACAGTTCTCAAGTTAGAGATGGAGGACAGTGGTGATGGCTGTACAACCATGTCAGAGCACGTGTGCATATACTTGAAATGGAGCCTTGCCAAATTGCCCAGGCTGTCCTCAAACTTGTAATTCTGCCACAGCCTCCCGGGTAGCTGCTATCACAGGCATGTATCACTGTGTCAGGCCCTGAATGTGTTTAGAGTCATTGAAACAACCACTTAAAAATGGTTAAACAGCAAATTTTGGGCAAGAGTGGTGATGCAGGCCTGTAATCCCAGCACTTAGGAGGCTGAGGCAGGAAGATCACTGTGGGTTCAAGGCCAGTGTGGGCTATACAGTGAGTTTAAGGACAGACTGAACTACATAATGAGACCATCTTAAAAGAGAGAAAAAAAATCAGTTGATTTTGAGCCAGGTGTGGTGGCGCATGTCTGTAATCCCACACTAGGGAGGCTGAGTCAGGAGGATTGTTGTAAGTTCAAGACCAGCCTGAGCTACAAAGCGAGCTTAAGGCCAGCCTGAACTGCATAGTGAGACCCTGTCTCAAAAAGACAAAAAACAAAACAAAAATCAGTTATTTTTGTTATGTGTTCTGTATTTCACAATTTAGAGGGTCAAGGGTCACAAATGAGGAAGTGCCCTTTAGTTGACTGTGGTCACGTGGTATGTGAGCACCAATGACACATGACTGGGCACTAATCTCCCCTGGCTTCATGTCCAGCGGGATAATTTGTGAACTCAAGTTACCTGGGTTTCCCAGATCCTACACAAAGTTTGGGTGTCCTCAAATAACAGCTGGGGACAGCAGACAACCTTAGGTCACAGTACATCTTTTCACGTTAAGACGTTGGGCAGGTTTGTCATAGCAGCAGGGTGCAGCCCACTGACTGATACACCAAGGACAGATTTGGTCCCCTGGGTGTCCTAGTTCCTGCCCCACTCTCATAGGCATTTACACCCGAGGTAGTGTAGTGTGCACTGGCTATCAGAACAGAGAAACAGGCAAAGTGGCTTAAATACCAGAAAGCTGCCACCTCAGAGTCCCAGATGCTGTGAAAGAGGCCCGGTCCATATATCTTCTTTCTGTCTACACATCTCCTTGTCTCCCCATCTGTCCATCTCCAACTTTCCCCTTTTCAGTATATTTATCTATATATTTGTTTTTGTGGTACTGGGGGTTGAACTCAGGGCCCTTGTGCTGAGGTGCATCCCTAGTTAAAAGTTTTTGAGACAGGTTATCACTAAGTCAGATTGCCTGGGATGAGCTCAAACTTGGGATCCTTTTGCCTCAGCCTCCGGCATGCCGAGATCACAGGCCTGCACCGCCAAGTACTGGAGACTGAACTCAGAGCCTCCCTCAGCTAGGCAAGGGTTCTACCACTGAGCTGCACCCCAGCTCCCACTTTTTTTTTTCAAAAGGACACCAATTATATTGAAATAGGGGCCACCCTGCACCCCGCTCTCCTTGCAAGGACCCTATTTTCAAATAAGGTCATATTTTGAGGAAATGGGGCTTAGGGTAGGAACATACATATTTAGTGGGGTCACTGGGCCATAACTGGTGGCTTCCCAGAGAAGTGAGCTGAGCCAGGAAAGCAGGATAGGGTGGGGCTTCTGGGGGAGAACCCAGACATTTCCAGAGGAACCAAGGAAGCAGGTCTTTCTGGAGGAGCAGCTCTAAAAGGTTCCCAGACATCCCCACAGCCCTGGAAGCAGGGTGTGAGGTGCTTGTGCACGTGTGGGGCGTGGAGGCGACTCCTCACTCCCACGCCAAGATGAAGCAACACTAGAAGATAAAGTGCAGGGAGGCTTGAAGGGGGCCTCCAACAGGTTTGATCTTTGTGGGTTTGTTTTTGACTTTGTGCTGACTATAGATTGACTTGGGGGTGGGTGCCGGCTGGTGGCAGACCAGAGAGGGGAGCTTTCAAAGCTGTAGCCATGGGAAATGTTTTTCTTCTGTTTGAAAGAAAATGCCAAAAAAAAAAGAAAATGCCAAAGGAAGGTAAAAAGCAAGGGGGTGGGGGAGTGAGGGAGGTGAAGAGTGAGATTGTTTGTGTGTGTGTGTGTGTGTGAGAGAGAGAGAGAGAGAGAGAGAGAGAGAGAGAGAGAGAGAAAGTGAACTGCTTGGTGGAGAGAGAGAGAGAGGGAGTGAGAGAGAAAGTGAACTGCTTGGTGGCCCAGGAGCCATGGACAAGGGTCAGGTCCTGTCACCTGCAGGAGAGAGCTGGGTAGAGCTTTCTGGCTTGCTTGCTGCCACTCTGGGTGGCCTTAGTTAAGTTGCCCACTCCTTAGGTCTTAGGAGACTCCCCCTTGTCATGCTGGGGATTGAACCCAGGTCTTTGCATTGAGCTACCACTCCAGCCCCCTTTTTCTGTGTTTTATTTTGATATGGAGTCTCATTAAGTTTCCCAGGCTGGACTAGAACCTGTGATCCTCCTGCCTCATCCTCCCAGATGGCTGGGATTATAGTGTGTGCTGGCTGCTGTCTCCTGCTCAGGGGCCCTTTTGGTTAGTCACATGCTCCACACAGCTTGTGTATGCAGGCATCAGAGAATGTAGCTCCAGGAACACCCCTAGACTGCGTGTGGGCGTGAGAAATCAGAAACCCCAGGGAGATGGGAAATTCGATCTTCCAGGTGTGCCCCGAGTTCGGCTGTGCAGGCCAGGGCAGGCTGTAGTTGCTGCCTAGTGGCCACTGCCCTCCTGAACTCTGTTGGAATGTGGCCCTCTGTTAGTCTGACCTCAACCCACCCCTACTGCCCTAGGCCAAATCACTGACCTTTGACCTTCCCCCAGGTTACAGGAGGGAGATAGTCCCAAAAGACTGTGGGTAAGATTGGCAGGGCAAAACCTGGAGAGGTGAGTTGTGTATGGCCGGGTTATTTTACCTTTTTATTTGGTGGCGTTGGGGATTGACCCCCCAGATCTTCAGACCAAGCTACATCCCAGCCCATTTTTTAGTTTGAAATAGGGCTTTGCTAAATTGCCCATGCTGGGTTTAAACTTGCAATCCCTCTGCCGCAGCCTCCCATCGCTGGGATAACACAGTGTACCACCATACCGGTGCAGCTCAGTATGCTTAGTATGGGGTATAGCCTGCATGCTTAGTATATATGAGGCCCTTGGTTCCATCTCCAGTACTGTGGGGTAAAAAAAAAAACCAAACCAAAAAACCCCTCTAATTTCAACAAAAGAAGGCTTTGCACTGGGGCTCCACATCTCCCAAGGACTCTGCCTGGCTGTGTCTGCTGCCACCTCCTAGCCCTGTGTGTGAGTCTGTCACTTTTCCTTCCTGCCCTGAAGGTGTCTCAGCCATTGAATGTGTAGAATGGAACCCACGTCCCAGAGCTGTCCCAGCCTGCTGGGGCTTGTCAAAATGTGCACTGTGTGCACAGGGGAGTTTTCAAGCTGTTAAGGGGGATGGGAGGGCTCTGCCAGCAGCACTGGGAAGGGCAGGATCCAGAGGCACTGATTGTGTGGGTCATAGAGGTGGGATGCCTGGAGGCCCCCAGGCGGGAGGGGTGCACTGGCCTGCCTGCGAGAGGTGTGCAGGGCCCCAGACAAAGCTGGGAGCCTCTGGGGGAAGGGAAGGGGCTTCTGAGACACAGAGGCCTCCTGGGGGGCACCCACCCGCTCTCACCTAGGTGCAGTACCCCTCCCCCAAAGCTCGTGCAGCCAAAGCCTCATCAGTCACCCCGCACTGACATCCATAAATACCATTAGTCACACCCCACACAAGCTCGAAGAACACACCCTGTCACACCCAGACAACGACCCGGGCCCTCAAAGAGGCCCTGGGTGTCCAAACTGTGTGGTTCTACAGGCCTCCAGCAGCCAGCCTTTCTAGAGCAATTTCCAGTATCACAAATCTCAGCACAACTGGGCACTGTGATTCCCAAATAACCGCAATGCCAAAACCTCACTCCTAACCTCCTCCCTCATTTCTGGGCAGGCACCCGGTAATAACACCCACAAATGCCCTTGGCCCACCCCGCTCCTGCTTTACAGGGTAGGGGGATCAGGCTGACATTGGCCCCCTCCCCCACGTCTGTCCTCCGATGGGTCTGGCAGGCAGGAAGTATTCCCCAAGGTCACCAGAGATCTTCAGCTGGCTTGGCCGGGAGCTGATTTATAGGCGGTTTATTTGGAGAAACGCTATGGCTCTCAGATTGGGGGGCGGGGGAGAAAGGCGCTGGCGGTGGACTTTAACCTTGGGCTGAGACCGCAGTGCTTTGTTTTCCGAGCTGCTTCCTGGGCTGGGGCCTCGCTGGGGCTGGGGCGGCTGGTGGAATGTGGCTGGGCAGCCTTTGAGCTCCGAGCTCACTGGGGCTAGTGCGCAAATTCCTGCGCTAGGTCGCTGGTAGCCCTCTGTCTCTCCAACTGAGCTTTTAGAAATTCGAAGAGGGAGCTGGAACTCCTTGTGTGAGGGCGACCTTAGAGCTTGGTTTTCAAATGTCTCTGCACCAGGTCCCCTCTGTCATCCACTGCTCTGGGTTGTCACTGGCACCATTCGAGGTTGGGGGAGGCAATCAAGAAAGGGTCAGTGTCACCCTACCTCTGCAACTGTTGCCAGTATCCTAAGGCCCCTTTCCTCACGGTTGGTCCCATTGAGCGCTCCACTTGTTTGGCCGGTATGGGGACCAGCAGAGAGGATTGTGTCCCCCTTTCACAAAAATGCCATAACATAAGTCGGTATTACCGCAAATCTCAACAATTTCGTTCCCATTGTTAGGGTGGAAAGACCACTGCCCCAACCTAGGTTTTTGTTTTCCCAGTGGTTCGATAAGGGCGGCAAACAAATGTCCTAAGCCAAGATCCCCTGGCAAGCATGAGTGCAGAGGGCTCCCAGGGCAAGGGACTAAGGCTGGGTCCATGAAGGTGACTCTCAGAGGAGCCTGGTGAGAAGCCATTGTTTCTGACCTTGGCGTCGCCCCTCGGTGACGGGATAGCTGCTGCACCCCCATCCATGCTTCAGCAGGCCTTCCTGGGAGGAAGTACCAGCTCGCGCGCACCCCTATTCAAGGCGGTGATCGGTGAGCCCGGGCCGCCTTTGGGTCCGGCCCTCGCAGGGATGGTTGGTGGTGGCACCCAGTGGGCAAGGCGACTCCCTCTCTTTGGCGAACGGGGAGATCCTGCTTTGATTCCCTGCACAATGACGGGGAGAGCAGACTTCCCGATGGTTTGGGGATATGAGGCCAGGCTGGAACACTCGCCAGTGAGCAGCGGAAGAAGGGCTGGCACGGAGATTTATGGCCGCGTCGGCCCCGGGCGCAATAAGCACTTCTCATGTCCTCTCCGAGCCAAACAGTTGAGTGGAAGACCAGACCCGGGCCGGAGGAAGAGGCCAGGGTCGGAGGCGGGGCCGAGAGGAGTCGGAAGCCTCCGTGCCCCGGCCTGGCGCTATGGCCCGGGCTCTGCTCGCTGCGCCCCAGAGTTCTGGGGCCATGCGGGGTGCCAGCGGCAGCCACGTCCCCAGCTTCCTGGCGAGTCTGCATGGCTCTCCGCTAGGCTGGGCGAACTTCAGCCTGGCTGGCCGGGCCGCAGCTGCTCCGGTTGCAGCCAGGGTAGCTACACCCGGGGCGGCCTCTCCGGGTTTTAGCGGCGCCCGCCCGGGCGCTCCCAGGTCGCCGACCCAGGACAAGCGGAAACTGGAACTGGCCAAGGCCTCCGAGGCTGGCTGGCCGTGCTTGGCGTCCCTTCACGACTGTAGCTGCTGGTGTAGTTTGGGGGGTTCCCATCTTTTCCCAGCCCTGGGGAGAAGCGGTTCCGGGCAACCGATGGGGTGATCTGGATGTGGAAGCCTAGAAAAGAATGCTGGGCGCCCCTCTGCTCTGGTGAGGAAACAGGATGTGTCTGCGCGGCCAGCAGCGCCCGGGTTCGGGAAGAACCCGGCTCAGCCTTGCCTCGGGCAGAACTGCAGCAGGCAGGGGTCCGGGATTCGGATCTGCCCACCTCGCCGCGTGCAGTGCCGACGAAGGCCCGGCAGGGGACACAGCCGGGCTCAAGGTTGGCCTGTCCTTTGGTTTTATAATAAAGAAGCACAATTTTGTCCGCTGGAACGCATGTCGGTACGTGGCCCATACACAAAGACCCCAGCTTAAGCTGACGCACTCGGGCAGGCCGGGGTGGGTTCTCCGGGAATTTCGGTGTGCCTCCACCCCGGGCTGACTTTCCGCCCAGTCAGTACAAAACACACCCACACACCCGCTGGTCAACATGGTTTTTGGCCAAGGCTCGAGCCGGGTAAACAAGCGTGAGGGGGTGGAGGGTGTGGGGCGCGGAAGATGGTGGCCGGGGCCGTGCGTGGCCGCCCGGCATGCGACATGCGCGCACTGTGGTTGGCCAGGGCGCAGCCAGGGTCCTCCTGGGCCCCTAGGCCGGCTAGGGGTGCCATAAGGCTCCCCTGTGACGGCAGGGGTCTTCCAGGAGACTGCAGTGTACTCATTTTGGGATCCGTCCCACGCCCCAAGATGGCTCCCGGAATGTTTACGCGGCCACTGCAGGGCTTGCGGCCTGGGCGGGGCAGAGAACAGGGTGCCCACGGCCAGCGCAGCCCACGGCGGGCTCTCCAGTGCCCCACGCACGACGCAGCCCCTGAAGGAGCAGAGGAAGCAGGCTTGGCCCGGGTGTCCTGTCCCGCAGCTGCCGCGCCTCCGGGCCCTGTGCCCAGCGATGGGGGACCCGCGTGGCAGATCGCGCGCGGGCAGGCGGGGTGGGGTGGGAGGCCTGGGGTGCATGCATTCCGGGGGGAGGGGGCTCATCTGTCCCAACCGCAGCCTAATGAAATGCCCGCTTGGTTTGCCACGAGGGCGAGGTGCACACTTGAAAAATGCAAACGCCATTGGCAAATCCAAGGCAAACGCAGAATTTTTATTAGGAACTAAATGATTTATGGCACACATACCCTGCCGTCACAATTACGGTGTCTTGGAGCATCCAGGGGTGAAAACATTAAACATTTATAAAAATAGGCCTTTGTTTTTTTTCCACCCCGCAATCCTTTTGTATTATTTCCCCACCTCAACTCCCTCACGATACATATTTTTTCTTGAACTATGTTAAAAAATTTTTAGATGCCTGGCGGGATAACGGGGTGAAAGTGCGAGATAAAGGCCCTAGCTGGAATACTGGAGAAAGATGGGGGAGGAAGTGTTGGGGACTGGGGCTCAGTGGGGTTCGCTGGGAATCCACAAAAATCTCTAGACAAGATTGTAGGGGCGCACGGCGCCCCAGACCCTGAATCCCGAGTCAGCTTTAACGGTCCCGCACAGCCCTACACTGCGTCTTACTTTTGCAGCCTTCCTCTCTAAGGAATACAGACACAATACCTCCTTTCTCTAACCCCCCTCTCTTCTGATTTTGTTCTTGGTCATCCCGGGGCTGCACCGGGTGCGTCCCGCGGGCCGAGCCGCCCGCCACCGAGACCAGCGCGCTCAGCTCCAAGCGCAGTCACCACTGTCGTTCCCCCTCGGCTCTGGCTATTTTCGTTCCTTTCTCTTTCTCCATCCCCCCACTCCCCAGCGCGGAGCTCAAGCTTCCCAAAGAGGGCAGCCTAGAAACCAATGAAGGAGGCTCCAGGAAGGGCAACTTGAAACTGCCCTCAAGAGGCCGAACTTTTTTTCCTCAAATTTATCCTGGAATTAAATTAGACACCCCCAGTTCGCTTTCCAGCCCTCCCCCCTCTTTTTTCTAAAAGTGGAGGAAAGAAAATAGAACGAATGGGGCGCTAACTAGCTCATTTTTTTCTCCCTCCAGAAAAGTTGCCTTCAAAAGATGTATTAAAAAATAGAAATGCAAAAACGCTGATTCCACAGCACAGGGTGAAAGAGAAGGCTTAATTAAAAAACAAAACAAAACAAAAAAAACCTGTCACCACGGCAAGAATTCCTGCTCCTCCAAAGCTTTCCTTAAGGGGAAGGCAATGCCCAACTGAGCTTGGGCGTCTGTGGGGTTGCGGAGAGGCGGGTGCGGGGTCCCTACGATTATCCGGCGTTTCCAGCGCTCCTAGACAGGTAGGTCTGCCGCGGGCAGCTCCCGGCGACTCAACCCAGAACGGATTTTGCTGAAAGCGCAAAATAGAAGTACGAAGTCTGGGGATTGCGGCTCCCCTCCCCCCTCGGCCGCCATGGCCAGCCAAGCACTTTTGGGTTTGGCGGCTGCTTCCTCTGAGCTCAACAATTTTTTTTTTCCCGGTCTCGCCCTCCCTGGAGGGGGCGCGGCGGATGGAAGGCGAGAGAGGTCCCCAGCCATGAGGTTTTTAATATTACACTTTAATAGGTTTCAGAAGGCCCCGTGGAGAAATGCTAATAGGCTGAAATGTCAGAATCGAGAGGGATTCAGCTCGCGCTCAGCCGATCTAATCCTTTTTTCTGCTCTGATTTTTCTTGGGGGGGAGGAGGGAGGAGAGGGGGCGCCCACGCCAAGAGGGCTTTTGGGAGGGGCGCGCGATGCGAAGCTCCGCATCCCTGGTCGGGGCGAAGGTGGGGGCGCCCTGAGCCCGCGTTTCTATAGGAACCCCTTTTAGAAGATTAGACTCACCCGCTGCCCGCCGCCAAGGCCTCTCCAAAATATTAATCAGTAACCATCTGACGCCGCGTTTCAGGGAGGGACCCGAGGCCGGGGCAAGGAAAACGGCCTTCTCGCCTGCCCATCCCACCCGAAGGCGCTCCTGGGGGAGAGGGAATGAATCGCCGCTTTGTTTTAAAAGGAAGAAAAAAATGAAAAAGAAAAAAGCAGCCCTTGTCTGTTTTGGCGTCTCCCCTGTGCGTTCTGGAGGCGCACCCCAGGGGAGGTGCGGACAGGGGCGCGGGTGCAGCCCGTCAGGCCCCAGGCCTTTCCCGGCTCGCTCGGCTTGTCACCTCCTCCAGCGAGCAGAAAGCTGACAGGCGGCCCATTAAACCGCGCCTTGCAAAGCCCTGGATTGCAGCGACAACCATCTTCCTCTATTTTGATCACTCAGCCCAGACGCAGGAGGAGGAGGGGGGAGGAAAAGGAGAAGGAGGAAGGCCCCCCCAGCCGGTGGAGGGGGAGGGCTGCCTAGAAACGGTCCGGAAAAATTCTCACCACCAGTTTTGATCATTCAGCCCCGCCGAGGGGAGCCTGGAAACTGCTGGAGCCCCGAGGTCCGTAATTGGTTTTATAGGAATGGCTGAGGGCCAAGGTGTTTACATGCGCGTGATGGGCGGCGCGCGCGGCCAATGCGCAGCGGCCGAGGGCCGGCCCTGGGGGGGCGGGCGCCCGCGAACAATGCGTGTTTCTTAGCTTGCGAGTGCTCCCCTCCCCCAGCCCCCTTCCCCCCTCCTCTGGCTTTTTTTTTTTTTTTTTTTTTTAGATCCAGCGAGAGGAACTTGAAAGGGGGGTTGTGTAATGTACCTTTTCCAATCCCGGGCTGTATATGGAGATTTGGGATTCTTTAAACCGGCGCTACCTGGATTTTATTAAAAAGCGGGGAGCTCGGCGGGAGGAAAGCTGGCTTTTCCGGGGGCTGCGGGAGTCGGGCCGCGGGAGGGCGGAGGAGTTGGCGCGCCGAGTGCTCGGTCCAGGGAGCGGTTTTCTACCAAAAAAAGGAAAGGCGGGCAAAAAGTGTGAAGCGGCTGCGGGTGGCGGAGGGGAGCGGCGGCCACGGGATGGCGGGCAGCACGGGCGTCTAGCCCCGCCGGGAGCCGGGGCCGCCGCCGGAGTCGCTGTCGCCGGAGCCCGGATCCGGGAGCCCCGCCGCGCCAGGTACGCCGCCGGTCCGCCCGTCGGCCCTGCTGGGTGCGAGGGTCTCCAAACTTGTGCAGCTCGCCCTCCGCCACCCCATTTCTTTTGCTCCTCAGGGTGCGCAGGGGGTCCCCCAAACAGTCCAGCTATCTAGAATCTGCTAAGGAGCCAGGAGCCATTGGGAGAGGGCGCCCCACCAGGGGAGGGGCGCCCCACTGCTCCCCGGGCGCCCACCAGAATCCCCAGCCCGCTGCAGGCTTCCCTGTTCGGCACGGCCGAGGACCGTGGATTCTGTGCTGGGTTCCCGGAAGGCGGCGAGATAGCCGGGGACGCGTAGACGTTTTCGATTATAGGCTGTTTTTAATTAAAAGCCAGAATTCAGCCATTTTAACTGCGTTTAAGAGGGGGTGAAAAGTAGGGAGAACGCAGTGGAGCCCGCAGATGGCCACGCCAGCTTTTTTGCTATTGCCAGGCGTTAGGTTGGACTTCACCCCGACTTCCCTAAACTGGGGTGCCTGGGTGCGCTCCGAGTCTGGCTTTTGAAAGCAAGCTGCCCTCAACATTTAGGAAAAGAAATCACGGTAAAGTCATCGCCTCCTTGAGACATGTATCCTCGGATGTGGCGACCTTAGATTTTTCCAAAGTAAACGCGGATCTGGTAACCAGAACCTGATGCGAGAGAGGGAGAGAGACAGGGTATTTGAAACCCCAAACACGGTAAAATAGGCATCCTTAGCCAAAGTTAACGAGGAGGTGGAGGAGGAGGCCGGGGGCGAGGGTCTGCAGCTGAAGGGGGTCTCCAACTGGGGGGGCTGGGTGCGGAGTCGGGGCGAGCGTCCGAGAGCCTAGGGTTTTGGCGTGATCGGGACTCTAGGAGCTCCTTGACCTCGGGAATCAATCTGAGCTGCCGCGGGCGGGCCGACAGACAGTGAGGGAAGGGTGGGCTCCACGACCTGCTCCTTCCCTCATGGGAATCGGCAAAAGACGAGTCTTTTAAACAAACACCTTGAAACTGGAACTACGGGGTGATTTACCCAGCACACCGGGGAGGCGCTTCGGTCCTACTCTCGTTTCAAGGTTCTCTTTGTACGTTATTTTTGGTGGGTTGGAGAATAGGATGAGATCCTGGATTCCCTTCCTTCCCTTCTTACGACCCCCGAATCTCCTGCGCCAGGCGGCTCGTCCTCTGGCTGCAGGATTCCCAAGCCCGGGCGTTGGAAAATGAAACCAAAGCCATTTTTTTTTTGAAGCATTCTTTCCAGTCCGCAGGGCAGAATGCCACGTCTGGGGTCCTTGGATTCAGACTGAGACTCCCGGTTGCCCGATAAGGGTGGCGGGAGGGGGTGGTGAGCCTCTTTAAAAATAATAAACCCGCTTTGTACCCTCCCCCCTCCTGAAACAACAAAAAGCCCCAAACCAAACACTCCTTTGGTGGCTTCCAGCGCCAGCTCTGCCAAAACCAAACTCTCAAAAAGGGAGGCAAAGGCTCCCCCAAAAAGGTTAAATATTAAACTTTCCGGATCAGATAGTGACAGTGTTTAGGAAGATATTGTGAGTCGTTCATGGAAAGGTTTCATAGCATGTGACGGCCGGGAATAAAACACTCTTCGAGGTTTGTATTTACACTGTCCGGGTGCGGTCAGCTCTCGTGGCCCTTTCCCAGTTTCACCAAGGCAGAGTCGGGGTTGGGGCGCAGCGCGTACCGGTCACTTTTCCAAGCCGGCTCCCAGGAGACTCAAGCCACGAGGAGGAGAGAGCACGGATTTTAACTTTTCATAGAAAGAGATCCGCTCCTGATTTCACTCCTGATTACCAGATCTGCAATTACCGACCCGAAGGTCGAAGCTACTTTCTGAAACTTGTTTTATTTTTTCTTTCTCCCTTTTTTCTTTTTTTCCTGTCTTCCACGGCTCGTTTCTCCTCTCTCCTCCAAGACGTTTCGTGCGCCACATCCCACAGCTTCGCCTGGTCACCCGGAGGGGCTGCATCTCCTGCTGGCCGTGCACCCCGGGCCTCGGGTGGGCCGGTCACCTAGCGCAAGCCGCGGCCATGCACGCCACCGAGCCCCCGCCACCCGAGGACTCTGGGACTACGCCGAGGCTGAACTTTTAGGTCCCACTGAGTGAGGCCGGCGGGCCGGGTGGGGGGCTGGCCGTGGCACTCCGGCGGAGGATGGATGGCCGAGACTTCGGGCCCCAGCGGTCAGTGCACGGCCCTCCGCCGCCACTGCTGTCCGGCTTGGCCATGGACAGCCATCGCGTGGACGCGGCCACTGCCGGACGCTTGCCCGCCTCCGGCTTGCCCGGCCCGCTGCCTCCCGGGAAGTACATGACTGGCCTCAACATCCACCCGCACCCGGGTAAGTGCCCCGAGTTCGCATCTTCAGCCTTCTGGGGACCCCGGGGAGGGAGGTCTGAGAAGATAAAAGTGGCTAGGGCTGAGAGGTTCTCTCCTCCGGTGGGTTGACCGTGAGCCGCAAGACTTGGTTCCCTGGGCTGCTAAATCCTGCATCCTGGGCAGAGGCCAGTCCCGAGGTCCCAACGGATAGGCGTTAGGCGCCCGATCCCTGTGCATGGAGACCTTCTGAGGCCTAACCTTCTGCCGAAATGGAGTCACCAAGGGCCAAATTCCAATCCCCAGATGAGCAGATGGTTCTGGGCAGGAGTTTGTAAATTTCTGGACGAGAAAAGAACAAGACAGTCCCTGTGCTCCAGAGCTCGGATCATTTTCTTGGCAAATGCCTTGCTCGCTGCTTTCGGTTCTGACCCCAGTTTTACCACCATCGCGCACTTGGGTCCCTTTAAGATTCTCGGAACCTGGAAAGACACTTAGGAAAGCGGTGGTGCTCCCAAGCTCAGGCAGCCTGGCCTTTGGCCGGCCCTCAGGGACCCCTTTATTCTCCAGTAGGAGTGTGGCGACCCCAGCCCCCCTCCCCACTCCCCACTTCTCTGGCCGAAATAAGGGCTCGCTGTACCGATGCTGAAACCGAGCCACTGCCACCGAGGCTCCGGGGAGGGAGGCCACCCGGAGAGCGGATAAGCCAGACTGGGCGGCAGAGGGGACACTAGGGGTGCGTGTGTGGGGAGACGACACCCAATGTGGGGCCGGGGAAATGCGTCTGAGAAAGCCCGGCGGCCTCCGCCATTTCCCGCAGTGGCTGCCCGGGCTCCGCGGGAGCGCACGGGAGCGCACCGCGGCGGAGCGAGAAAACTAGAACGGCTGCCCTGTCCGTGGCCGCCCGGGAACACATCTTCCTGGCAGCCTTTGGCTTCTGCCCCCGGCATTAAGGGAGAAAAATCCTTTTCTCTCAAACTGAAGTTTAGGAGTTCTGCGATTTTTCCTGGGTATCCCTGCCGCTATCCCGATCCTTGGGGCAATTTTCTCTCTTTGATTTTTCTCCAGGAACTTTTCAGGAACCGAAGTCGGGGGCTCAGCGGGACAAAGGGCCTTTGTGAGGCGCCGGGCGGGCGGGGGAGGGGCGCACGGAGTTCCCTGCGGGGGAGAGTTCCCTTGGGAGCAGCGGGTCGCGTTCCAGCGAGGGCCAGGGTTTCTCCCTACTCCCCCATCCCCCAAACTTGGGAACCAGGCTGGTGAAGGCTCTGCATTTTGCGGGTCCCCGGAGGCCACAGGGTTCCACCGTGCACTCTTCAGGAGTCTTTTGCGCTGTTTGAGTCATTCTCTTCTCCGACCTGGGGCCGGGTTAGCGGCCCTGCAGTCCGGAATGGAACCCAAAGTGTTTATGGGTGACTAGGACTTTGCAACCCCGAGCCTAGGGCAGCCAAAATGTTCCCTGGAGCGCAGCATCAAGAGTTTGAGGGAGAGTGTTTCTGTGTGTGCACACCGTGGTGACCCCCAAACTGGCCGCGCCATATAGCGCCCGTTACTGGTAGACGGGGAAGGGGAAGTAGAGTTGGACGTTGAGAGGCAGCTTAGAAGCAGCCAAAGCCCTGGGTCGGGGCCTCCTGAGCTCTTCGGCTGCCTGATTTTTAAGTGCATGCTCGATGGTTGAGGTTGGGGAGGAAATGGCGGGAAGGCCACCCTTGTGCCCTGAACCTTGTTGGGCCTGGAAGAAAGGAGAGTGGGTTGCCGCGCCGTATCTGAGCGTCCCACATGTTCTCAGCCAAGGCAGATCAGGGCAGGACCCCCACCCTATGTAGAGCCAGCCTGCTAATCCCGTCAGACAGAAGTGGGGAGCTGGACCCCAAATCCCTTTACTGCTTGTGCCAGTGGATTAGAAACTCCTCAGTTAAGAATCTCCAACACCTTGTTTTCTTTGTGGGGTGCAGGTGGTAAATTTTCTTTTCCTCCCCATCCTCTCCAGCTGTCAGCTTCTTGATCTTGCCAGCGCTCTTAGCTACACCTTATTTGCTTATTATTTGTACAAAAATCTGGGGGAAGCTGGGCGATTTGCTGGGGTCACAGAGCCGTGAGAGGGTGTTTCTTCTGGGCTGGTTCCCATGTGGAGGTTGGCAGCAGGGGTGGCCCTGTGTCCAACCAGGCTAGGTGCAGAGGGCCTCCTCTGGGGGAGCTCAGTGTGGCTGGAGTCCCATATGGGTCAAGGGTGTTTGCTGTGAATGGTGGGGGTGCCTTGGAGGACAGGGGCCAGGAGCTGTGGACCTGGCTAAAGGGTTTGATCTCTTTGTAGAGGAGGTGAAATTGGGAATGAATGGGGTTTGATTTAAAGTCAGAGTAATTTTTCTTTTTCCTGTAACCTTGAGTATTGATGTAATCTGAGCAGTAAATGCGAACAGCTTGGTCAGAAGCCTGCTCAGTGCCCGGGACAGTAAGTGAGAAGCACCTAGCAGGTTGGGTTTTCTGTTCTGGGGTTGGAAGGCTCTGCACCCAGACGTCCTGCATAGCACTTTAGAGCTATTAGCAAGAGTTTGTGCTGGGGTATTTATGCTCCCTGCCCCCACACCCTGGTGGGATTCAGGATGGGGAGGCCTGCCCTTTGACCCAGCCAGTGGACAATAGGGTGTCACGGGTGTTCTTCAGGACCCATCAGCTACAGCTCTGGAATCCAGCCTGTCAGCCTACTGGGATTGATTTAGAAAGATTAATCAGCGTTGGCTGCTGGGGTGATGGGATTGTGAAGATAAGAGAGGTTTGTCACTCTTCCTTTTCTAGTTGGAGGCAACAGGGTGGGCTGGGGAATGTTCTGGAATCTGAGAGGTCCCCTCCACCCCCGGCTTCTGGTGCTTTAGGTCCCAGGCCCAGCGATTTTTTGACCCTTCACTTTTACATTTACTTAGCCAATAATTTCCGAGTGCTTCCTGTGCACCAGGCACGGCCAGGGGCCCAGAACTGCAGGAGCAATCCAGCCCAGTCTTTGCCCTCCTTGGAGCCCACATCTTAGTGAGAGAGGAACTGGGCCATGAATATGCACATGTGAGAAGGAAGTCATTCTGAATGGGGACAGGTTTCGCAGACAAGAAAATGCCTCAGGTCTGGCCTACCCGAGGGCGAGGGTGGGGTCAGAGGGCCTGACCTCCTTGCTGCCTGGGGCGATCCTTTTTGTGTGGGAAGAGTGGAAAGCATTGTGAGGGTGATGAGGCTGGAGCCTAGAGCTGACTGCTGGGCAGGCTGCTGGGACTTGGGGTTAGGGTTGGGGCAGGCGGGACCTGCCTAGCCCAAAGGGTCTGTAATGGGTTTTGGAATTTTACACTGAGGAATGAAAGAGGAGGGGCATTTTACAGAACCAGCTTGGGCTGAGACAGAGTCAGTGGTATGCAAGACAAAGGAAGGTTGAGAATTACTCCAGTTGAGACTAACAGAATTTAACAACTCGAAGCAATGGATCGGCCTTGGTGAGAACTTGGACGTAGGAAGAAATTGCCATGAAGACGATTGTGGGGGCAGTTGGTGGAATTGGACTGTGGACCGTACGTAGCTTAGCTGATGGCATTGAATCTGTATTACGTTCCATGAAGTTGATAGCTGCGCTGTTATATGAAAGGTGGCCTTTTTTTTTTAAAGGGACTGCAAATGCTGAGGTGTTTCGGGAAGGGACTCGACACCCCCCTTCTGTCTCTTGGGAGTGGCTCAGGACCAGTAAAAGGAGTAGCTGTAATTTGCATATCTGTGAGGGAGACAAAGATAACATGAAAGAACAGCAAACAACACAGCAGGAAAAGCTGTCCACAATTGTGGGACAGAGGCAGGTTGGTTGGTAGGTCATCCTATTGTTTCAAACTTTTCCTCAAATTTGAATTGATTCCAAAATAAGCGTTTAAAGAAAAATTGAGTTGGATGCTGGCCCGAAACTGGTAGATGAGGAGGAGGAGAGTGGCATGGTTCTGTAGTGTTGGGGGAGAGGCTGTTTTGGGGTGAAGATGATCTGAGAGGGTGAGTGGAGGTGGTGAGGTTTGAGCCTTGGGGTGCCACTCAGGCAGAGAGGAAAAGAACAGTTTGGGGGACTGACAGGGATGGGACACTCTGGTTTCAGATGTGGCCATTTGAGGTGCTCTTTGTGGACTCCACTGAGGTCTGACCTTGTTTTACTCCCATCCTGTGACTCCAGCCCAGCTTTGAAGGGGGACCAGCTGGAGCTGTTCGCTGATGAGGTCTCAGACCTCCCAAGGGCTTCCTTGAGCCCCGGCTGGTAGTGAGCTAGGGCCAGGGTCCTTTAATTTTTTTCTCTCATTTTGCAGTACTGGGGATTGAACGTAGGGCCTTCATACTGAACCAACCCTTTTTAATTTGAGATAGGATCTTAGTAAGTGGCTAAATTGCCCAGGCTGGGCTCCAACTTTTGATCCTCCTCCCCCTGCTTCCCACAGGATTGTAAATGTGGATTGCTATTTCCAGACCTTTCATTTATTTATGTATTTATGTATGTATGTATTTGTTATTATTATTATTATTTTAATGGAACCCAGGGCTTTGCCCATGCTAGACAAAGCGCTGTATTGCTAAATCTACATGTTCAGTCCCAGGGCCAGGGTCCTTACTGCACTGGCCTACAAACTCATAGTGAAAAACGTTGAGGTTGAGGCTGTTGAGTGCTAGCCAGGAAATCTCCTTCCTATTTGTTCCAGGCTACAAATATTGTGTCTATTGTTGCATCTGAGAGACTTTGCGAGCTAATGCAAGAGGTAGATGATCTGTAGCCCAGAAAAGCAGTAAACACCTCAACCCAGCTCACACTCCTAACAGTCATACACATCTCTGAGCTGAAAGTTTTAACCTGCAGCCCCCTATCCCCAATTTGTGTGGGACTGAGGCTCAGAACTCTTTCCCTCACCCACTTACTGGACATATGTTGACTCTCTAAACCTCAGTTTGCTCATCTCTAATGTGGGTCCACTCCTAATAACTTGATTTGTTTGGTTGTGAGGTTTGAGCCAAGGATCTCAGACTGGATGCCTACCCAGGTGCTCCCTGGTGCAAAGTTAGAACAAAAGTGATTGCTATAATTAGAGGGCTCATTAATAGATGACTCACAGACCCCTTAGGCTACTCCAGACCTCTCCTGGGGCCTCTGGAATTTTGTATTCCTCTGGGTGGAGCACAATCCTCACCCTCCAGGGTCCCAGCCTGAGTAGGCCATGGTGGTGCACACCTGAGGCCCCTGTGCTCCAGGGAGCTTCCACAGATTGGAATCCATCTGGGCTGTTCAGTAAAATCTTGATGCATTTTTTTCTTCTCCTTTTCTGCAGAGTAGCTAGGATGGAAATGCTTCAGTGTTGGGTATTTGGTTCATGGAGCTTTTATAAAATGACCATAGCAGCCTATTACTATGGCAAGTTTCATTAAGCCCAGCTCCTTTCTAGCCCTCAGAGGCTCCTCTCAACTCTCCTGGTCACTTCCTGGCCTCACCACAAGCTTTTTCTTTTGGAGACAGGGTTCAGGCTGGTCTTGAATTCACTGTGTAGCACAGGCTAGTCTTTTTTTTTTTTTTTTTGTCTTTTTGAGACAGGGTCTTACTATGCAGTTCCGGCTGGCCTCAAGCTCACTTTGTAGCTCAGGCTGGTCTTGAACTCACAACAATCCTCCTGCCTCAGCCTCCCGAGTGCTGGGATCACAGGCCTGCGCCACCACGCCCAGCTCAGGCTAATCTTGAACACCTTGAACTCACCTCAGTCTCCCAAGTGCTGGGATTCCAGGTGTGTGCCATCACGCCTTACTCACTGTGCGTCTGCTTGTGGACTCCCGTGGTGCTTTCTTGTCACTGTCTAGCATCCCGATGTGTGCATGCACACAGAACACGGAGTGCGCTTCTCTGGCTGGTGGACTCTGGGTGGCTTCCAGTGTAAGCCGTGAAAGGTGCCCCTATGAGCACATGGGTCTATTCCTAGGTAGAAATGGGTTTGTGGGAATGGGGGTGACATGGGGGCAGCCCCAGCAGCTGTGGCTTCTGCAGCAACCTGCATCCAGTTACCTCACTGCTGGCTCTGAGTTCGGGGGAGAACGTGTTCTTGTCAACAGCAGGTAGTATCAGTTTTTTTATATCCCATCTATGCTGGTGGGCATATATTAGTAGCTCATGTATTCATTTAAAGACATTATCTTATTTTTTAAGCTTTACTGAGGAATATTTTACACAAAGTAAAACATTCATTGAAAGCTGTACAGTTCAGGCCTTGAATTCACTAAGTAGTCCAGGCTGACTTCTAACTTATAGCAACTTTATTTATTTATTTATTTTTATTATTATTTTTTTTTCAAATTTTAATTTAATTAATTAATTTATTTATTTATTGGCAGAACCAGGGACTGAACTCAGGCCCTTGTGCTTGCCAGGGAAGCGCTTATTCCACTGAGCCATCTCCTCGGCCTTTTCTTTTTCTTTTTTAATGTATTTATTTATTACAGTGTCTCGCTACACATCACGGATTCTTTTTTTGCGCGGCGGGGGGGGGGGGGGAGAGTCACCTCAGCTGCCTTTGGGGGGAGGGGCTGGCATGGCATGTGGCGCTGGGGATCTAACCGTGTCCCTGAGAGCTTGCCTAAGCAGGCACTTTAGACCGCTGAGCTATCTTGCCAGCCCTATAGCAACTTTCTTGCCTCCGCCTCCCAAGTGCTGGATTTGCAGGCATGCCCCGCCAAGCTTCATGGGCTACAAGATGGGTCTGTAGCTCAATCTGGGTTTGAACTTGCTATTGTAGCCCAGGCTAGCCTGAATTCACAATTCTTCTACTTCAGCTTCCTGTTGCTAGAAATACAGGCTTGTGCCATCAAACACCCCAGACTCTTAGTATGCATTTTAAGTAACTTTTTGAGACAGGGTCATGTCATATAGTTTAGCCTGTCCTTGAACTTGCTATGTAGTCCAGGCAGGCCTCAAACACCAAGCAGTCTTCCTGCTTCATCCTCCTTCCTACCACACCTGTTACATATGTATTATGAATGAAACTTTTGTATCCTTTGAAAAGTCAAATAGTGTTGGATAGGTTATAAAGTAGTATCTTTCCTTATTCCATATTCTACTTTTAACTTTTTGACTTTTTTGTCTATATTTTCTGAGAACTAACTTCTACTGCTAGGTGTGTGCAGGTTTGAAG
The DNA here is from genome assembly GCA_004027165.1 of Ctenomys sociabilis. Classification (NCBI taxonomy): domain Eukaryota; kingdom Metazoa; phylum Chordata; class Mammalia; order Rodentia; family Ctenomyidae; genus Ctenomys; species Ctenomys sociabilis. Next base: position 30,580 of record PVKA01016573.1, read on the forward strand.
ATTTTGTATTGAATTTGGTAAAATGTGGGATTTTGCATAGATTGCCTGACTCTGAATCCTGTTATTTATTGAAGTGAGGCAAGTTTCTTTGCCTGCCTATACTTTGATCTTGTCATTTGTGAAATGGGGGAGAATAATGTATTCTGTGAGATTTTTTTTTTTAATTTCTTATTCATTTATTTTTATTGAGAAATATCAATGAGATAGTTTCAAAGCTGACTAATAGGACAGTTTCAATAATTAATACATTGTACATTGTTGTCTTCTTAGTGGTTATCCATAGTACAAGAAGCAGACAGGATATCCTGTCCAAACACTATTAGTACAAATCTTTCTTCTCATTGAGTTAAGTGAAAGTAGCTGTATATCTATCCTAACTAGACTGTATATACAAATACAAAATGGTCCTTCCTTTGTATTCCCTTGTTTTGTTTAGTCCTGTCAGAGATAGGTATTCCATTGGCATCTAAATACTATAGGTGCGTGAATTCAGCAAAACAGTCCAACACAGTCCAGCAGTCCACAGTAGTAGTGGGTTATCCTCAGAAGCTGTTGACTTGAGCCCTTCAGAGCTCAGTATATTAATGTGAGATTGTTTTGAGGGTTAAACAGTACAGAGCAAACCCTGAGAATGGTGTAGTTCAGCATGCCTATAATCCCAGCACTTGGGAGGCAGAGGCAGGAGGATCTCTTTGAGTTTGAGGCCAGGGTGGGCAACATGTAGCAAAACCCTGTCTTAAGAAAACAAAACAAAACAACACAGCACTCTTAAACAAACTATATCTGTCCTACAACAAGCATTTAGTATTGATTACTGTGATATTTGCTGCCTCCCCCCATTTATATGGTCCTCTCCCAGTATATGTGAAATACAGTTTTGCTTAAACCAGTCTGTTTCTTATTATGGTTTTGTAAATATTGTTCATATTTGAACCGCCAAGTGTTGTAATAAAATTATTTTGAAATAAAAGTTTTTTGGAGTTACAGTAGCCTCTTTTTTTTTGGTTGGGATCCATCTCATGCTACGTTTTACCTTTGACCTGTATACCGTATATTGGATGAGCCCGCCCTTCCTTCCTTCCTTCCTTCCTTCCTTCCTTCCTTCCTTCCTTCCTTCCTTCCTTCCTTCCTTCCTCATACTGAGCCCGCCCCCTTTTTTGTATCTTAGTACAGGGTCTCACTACATATATTTGTAGTGATCCGCCTGGGTTCAGCCTCCCACAAGCTGGGATTATAGGTGGGCGCCCCCACTCAGGTCTCCATCACAGTCTCAGAGCACCCTGGGGGCAGGACCGGCATGGCAGGCCTGAGATTGAACCGTGGTCCCTGCTCCCTTTCCTTTTTGAAGCAGGGTCTCTAGCACTAGGTAGTCTAGGCTGGCCATGAACTCACTGTGTTCCTCAGGCTGGCCTCCAAGTCAGCGTGACCCTCCTGCCTCACACGCCCAAGTGCTAGGATCACAGGGGTGCCCCACCACGTTTGATGGCACCTTGCAGTGTTTCCACTTTGTTCAGACTGGGCTCAAACCTGTGATCCTTCTGGTTCAGCCTCCCTGCGTGCCAGGATGACCGGCAGCCACTGTGCTGACTAACTCCTTCTTTGCTTGGAGATTCCCTGCCTGGATTTTTCCATCACCGCTGCTCTCCTGGCCGGCTTGCCTGGTGCTCCAGCCTGTCGTATGGCCCTCAGCTCGTTGCCCTCTGCCTTTGCCGTGCTGGATATGTAGCATTCGGGTCCCATGCCTGCCTTCTGCAGTCTCCTGTTTTTCTTTCTGTGGAATGCACTTTATGGTAGCTTTCTGTGAAAACATACATGGAAATAAAATTATTTTGGCCCTAGAGTGCCTGCAGATTGCCTTTATTGTACCTTCACATTTGAGGGGGTTTTGAGAAATAACCCTCTCTATCCCCAGTTTTGAAGTAACAAATAGCATCGCCTTTTATATCCCAGCATTCATTTTGGGGGAACACAGTGCTGTTTTTTTTTTTTTGGTCCCTGTGGTGCTGGGAATTAAACCCAGGGCTGTTTTGCCATGTTGATTCCTATACTTTTCTCCTTTTCTTTAAGACAGGGCTCGTGTAGCTTAGGCTATTGTGTGTGTGGGTATCAGGGATCAAACTCAGGACCTTGTGCTTGTCAGACAGGCGCTTAAGCCACCGAGCTGTATCCCTGGCCTCATATAGTTTGGGCTGGCCTTGAACTCATGGCCTAGACTGGCCTAGAATTTGTAATCCTCAGGCCTCAGCCTCCTCTGACCTGAGTGCAACCACAACTGGCCCCATTCTTGATCTTTGTACACAAGCAGTGCTTTTCTCTTTTTCAAATCTTTGAGAAGCAAATACTATCAAAGATCAGACAGTGTCCTGTTTCAGGACCTCCTGGCCATGGAGCTGAGCCATTTTACCTAAGGATGCCTCAGTTTTCTAAAAAAGTGAGTAAACAGGGCTGGGGAAATAGCTCAGTGGCTTAAGCACCTGCCTGGGAAGCACAAGGTCCAGAGTTCGTTCCCCAGTACTGCCAAAAAAGAAAAAAGAAAAAGTAACAGGACCCCGGCGTCAGCCCAACCCTGACTTTGAACCCCAACACCACAACGATAAAGAAAAAAGTAAACTGGGTCTAGCAGTTGCCCTTATAATAGCTGTGTGAAAACTAAATTGAGTTTTTGTGCATCAGGCCCAGGGACACAGCCTGGCTTGGGAGCCTTGTTTTGCTTTGTTTTTTGATGGGTCACTGTCCTTTTTGTTTGGCTTTCCGAGACAGGTCTCACCATGTAATCCAGGCTGGCCTCAGACTCACAGCAGTCCTCAAGTGCAGCCTCCCCAAGGCTGGGATTACAGGCATTCACCGCAGCCACGCCCAGCTGAATTACTATTTTTATTAGTGTTTTATTATTTCCTTCCCATTAACTTCTGCTCTTTTCTGATAGTATTAGTTGGCCTAGATGGATTTCCTGGGCCGATCGTCAGATTTCCTTGTACTTCCATTTCTGTGTGGCATGTCTATTTCTTTGGTTTTCTACATGTTCTTAACAGGTTCCACTAATATTTCAACTTAATTTTTTTAATGTGGTTAACTTTTATCATCCCCAAGAGCTCCCATTAGGTGTGGCTTTTGTTTGTTTGGCAGTGCTGGGAATTGAACCAAACACCATGTGCACATGAATCATGGCTCCAGAGCCCGGGCCCCACCCCTGCTTATTTTTAAATAGCGTCCTGTTCTGTTTCATGGGTACACTGATTTTTATGTTGTGGTACCGGGGATGGAACCCAAGGCTTTTCCCACTGAGTTACATCATTAGCCCTTTTTTTTTTTTTTTTTAATTTTGAGACCAGGGCTTTTTAAATTGCTCAAGCTGGGCTCAAACATATGATCCTTCTCCGTAGTCTCTGAGTGCTGGGATTGCAGGCACCAGTGGTCATGTTTTTTTTCTGAAGTTTTCTCCAACTTGTCTCTGGTTTCTCCACTTCTATTTCTCAGTTGTCTGGAGACTTCCCAGGTCCTGCCCTGGATGGAGAGCAGCCCTAGGAGCAGGTGTGGCTTAGAAGCAGAGATGCTGTCTGGGGCCTTTGAGGAACTTCCTGAACAGCTGCCTCTGTAGAAAGATTTCCTTTTGACCTTGTGAACCTCAGCAGCAAAAGCCCTCCAGTGTATGCATAGGTAGGCTTCCTCCTTTTCCTGAGACTAGGAGAGGCCTGTCTTCTGGTCCTCTCCCCAGCCCGGAGAATTCATGCTACAATGGCCTTAAGCACAGGGGTCAGGGTGGGGACACACACGTGGGGCTCTAAAACCTTCCTTGAGCGGGGCATGGTGGCACATGCCTGTAATCCCAGCACTCGGGAGGCTGAGGCAGGAGGATTGTTGTGAGCTCGAGACCAGCCTGAGCTACAAAATGAGTTTAAGGCCAGCCTGAACTGCATAGTGAGACCCTGTCTCAAAAAGACAAAAAAAAAAAAAACAAAAACCCTTGGTACCAGCTGCCCAGTGCGGGACACACACCTGTAATCTCAGCACCTCAGGAAGCTGAGACAGGAGGATCTCTAGTTTGAGGCCAGTCTAGGCAATTTAGTGAGACACTGACTCAAAATAAAGCAAAACAAAACATCGGTCTTGTCTTCAGCCTTAGACCAGGATCAGAAATGATTTGGTTGTTCCCTTCCAGCTTAGGTTTCAGTTTTCTCCATTTACCACCCTGCGAAACTGCACACAATGTTCTTCAGCTTCCTGGCTCTCTGGAGTATGAGGAACTCTGCACTCCACTTGTTACTGGTCTGGATTTCTTTTGTTTTGCGGCACTGGGGATTGAACTCTCAACCCTGCGCTTGCCAGGCAAGTGCTTATTCTTCTGGTCTGGATTTCTTTCCTTTTAAGCCACCTGTCTTTCAGGTCCACTTTGTGCTGGCCTAGGAAGTGGATTTCTAGGTTGGAAGCTGCACATAGCTGGCTCCTTCCCCTGCTGTCCCTGCTCAGATGTCCCCAGGGTTCTGCAGGGGAATGCTAGAAAGACCCTTGTCCCTGCTTGTTCTTCAGCTGGCTGTGGTGGGACTTTTTCAGTGATACCTTTAGCCTGGGCTGGGTGCAGGAATTTGTATATCGCTGGCTGAGATGCCCTCTATTTAATCAGAGGGCCTTCTGGGTGAGGCTGAGCCTGGCTAAAGCCAGATTTGGTGAAGGGAGGGACCGGCTGGGTCCACCTGTCTGGGAGTGGAGGGTGGAGGACCGAGGGCAGGGCAGCCAGGCCGCTGGGGCTGGGCCTGAGCAGCAGGATGTGGGAGGTGGTTGCCCTGCTTCCTACTGGGGGATCCCCAGTGCTGCGTTTTATTTCGCCGAGCACATGGGTACTTTGGGATATTCATGGCAGCCCCGGGGCCTCCACTGTGCAGGGTGAGCAGCTCCTGCAACTCACCTGGAGAGAAGCATGTCCCCACACAGAGGAGACAGGCTAGACTTGGCGCATGCGGGTGCTTGTGTTGCCACCTTTGTCTTTATTTATTATTTTTTTTTGCAGAGCCAGGGATTGAACTCAGGCCCTTGCACTTGCCAGGGAAGTACTTATTCCACTCAGCCATCTCCCAGGCCCCTGCCACCTTTGTCTAGTGGCAAATAAAGCAAAGAGAAGTCAGGTTACTTGCCTGGTGCCCTACAGCCGGCGTGTAAGGCTTCAGTAGTGAGGCCTGTATTTGCTGCCAGAAAGGAGGGTGCAGGTGCCTTGGGCTCTTGAGGTGAGATGTTGATGGGAAATTTCCTGATAGGGTAGGAAATTTTCTTTCTTGGCTTCTCTTAATTTATTATTATTATTGTTATTATTTTTCAGTACCGGGGATTGAACTCAGGACCTTGTGCTTGCCAGGCAAGTGCTTATTCTACTGAGCTATCTCCCTGGCCCCTTATTTATTTTTTTTGAGACAGTCACACTTTGTAGTCCAGGCCAGCCTTGAGCTTGTGATGGCCTGGAACTCACAATCTTCTGGCCTCAGCCTCATGGTACGGTGCTCACAGCAGCTGCATTTGGAGACTTTTTTCCCTGTCCCTGTCTCCAGGGCAGTGCATATTCAGAGATTAGTGTGACAGGAGGGTTTCATTCTTTTGCTTTTGTGCCCTAATCCTGTGGGCCACCTGGGGTGAGTGGGGTCACAGCTGCCCTAGATCCTGCTGGACTCCTTTCACCTGTGTACTAATATTTTGCATCTTCTCTTTTTTTGATGTTTTTTTCCCACCCAGTCCTGAGGATTGAACCCAGGAGGGCCTTTGCACTGAGCTAATCCACAGCTCTGTAAGTGTTGTTCAGTTTCTGAGGCAGGCTCTTGCTACATTGGCCAGGCTGGGCTCTAACTTGGCAGTCACCCTGCTTCAACTTCCTAGAGTGCTGGGATTATAGATAGGTATGTACCCATTTCTTGGTCTTTTAACAATTCTGGTGGATGTGTAGTAGTTTATTTAGTTTCTGGTACCTGGGATCGAACTCAGGACCTTTTGCCTACGAGGCAGGCACTTATGACATTGAGCTATCTCCCTGGCTGTGTGTAGTAGTTTACATTATGGTCACAGTTTATGGAGCTGAATACCTTGTCATAAGTCAACTAACTGTTTGGGCTTCCTTGTTTGTGACTGTCCGCTGCCCATTCTTTACACTGAGTTGCTATCTTTTTCTTATTGATTTAATTTATTTTTTATTTTTATTTTTCTATTTTTTTGCCTTTTTGAGACAGGGTCTCACTATGAAGTTCAGGCTGGCCTTAAGCTCACTTTGTAGTTCAGGCTGGTCTCGAACTCACAACAGTCCTTCTGCCTCAACCTCCCTAGTGCTGGGATTACAGGCATGCGCCACCATGCCTGACTTTAAATTTTTTAAAAAATTCTTCTTGATTTCACAAGAGTTCTTTATATATTCTGGCTACCAGCCTTCCATGGTTGATACATTTTAGTGGCCATCTTCCATGTGGTTGCTTGCTTTCTCTGTCACTGAATGGTGCTGTCAAAGGTATAAAAATTCCTCGTTTGTTGTAGCCCAGCATATCAGCCTTAACTTTATGGTTAGTGTTTTTCCTGTGATCTTTGAGAAACATGCCCCAGGTCATGCATGCGTTTTCCAGTGTTCTTGGCTCTAGGTGTCTGCTTTACACATTTATCTGTATGATCCACTTGAAGTTCATTTGTTGTTTTACCTATTTATTTTTTGTGTATTTTAATACAGGGTCTACAGGGTCTCGCTACACAGATTGGATTTGTAGCGAACCTCCTGTTTTCAGCCTCCCAAGTGCTGGGATTACAAGCATGCACCACCATTCCTAATGAATCCATTATGTTTGTGCTAAAAGGATTGAACCACTGGGATGTTCTACCTCTGAACCATATCCCATTCTCTCTCCCTCTGCCTTCCTTTCCTTTCCTTTCCTTTTATTTAGTGGTACTGAGGATCAAATCCAGAGAATGCTGAGTTACATCCTCAGCCCTCTTTTTTGCTGTGTAGTTCAGGCTGCCCTTAAACTCACCTTGGGCCCCAGGCTGGCCTCAGACTCACGGCAATCCTGTTGCCTCAGCCTCCAGAGTGCTGGGATTACAAGTGTGTGCCACCATACCTGGCTACACTCTAGTTTTATTTTGAGACAGGGTCTCCATACATTGTTCAGGCTGGGCTCTGAATTATATATACTCTTTCTGTTGAATAGGCTGTTCTCAGCCTTCCAAGCGCTGGGAATGCAGGCGTGCCACCATGCCCAGTCTCCGAGCTATAATTTCTGTCTCTAATAGATGCAGAGAGATTGCAGGTTGGTGTAGAATTCATTTCTGTGTACAACATGAGGTAGGATGAGCCTGAGTTTATGTCCTTCTGCCTCAGCCTCTCAAGCTGCTGAGATACAAGGCCTTTGCACCATATCTGGCTGACATCACTGGCTTGTAATACTTCCTTGTAATGCAAAGGAGTCTGAACTTTCTCTGAGTCTTGCTGTGTGTGGTTTTCCCTTTGAGGCTTGCTCGAGATGCTTGGAGAATGACGAGGTCTCGGTGGCCCAGGCTGTGGCTAGTTCTCTGGCTGAGACTTGACACAGCTTGCGGAATCCGGGCTCTGGGGAGACACAGGTCACCATTCTTCATGTCCTTGCTCAGCTCTTAGCGGTGTCACAGGAACCCTGAAGCCATGTGTGGGTGCCCCTCCCAGGTGGTGACCTACTGCGGTTCTGCTGATGAGCCGGCCTGTGGTCTCTGGTGACACCTTTAGAGATGCAGTTCTTCAGAGAGGCTGAAACATTAGAAAATCTGCAGTGGCTGGCGAGATAGCTCAGCCGACTTAGTGCCTGCTTAGGCAAGCGCAGGGTCTGCTGCACTGTTGTGGTGGCGCACGCCTGTAATCCCCGTGCTGGGGAGGCTGGCAACAGGAGGATCGCTTTGAGTCCAAGCTGTGTAGTGAGACCCTATATCAAATACACGAAAAAACAAAAAAAGAAAATCTGCAGGGCCAGAGCTCTTGCTTAAAGAGTGTGTACAAGGCTCAGGGTTCCAACTCCAGCTCTACAAGAAGGAGCTCATCTAGTGACCAGGGGCCTTCAGGATTGAAGATGAGCAGCTGCTATTGGCGTCTGCTGTGTCTGGGCAGGTGTAGATTTTGTAGCCAGAGCCTTAGTTTCCCTGTCTGGGCTAGGACCAAGGATCCTTGCAGAGGGCAGGAAGATAGGAAAGACCTTAGCCAGGGCCTCAGGGCCTGCCCCACTCCACCCATTAATTGAGCACTTACTGTGTTCCAGAAGCAGGGGGACAGTAAACCAAAGACCATATTGTTTTGTAATGGAAATTGTGGCCCAGTCTTGCTCATTTTTTTCTTTTGTAAATAAAGTTTTATCGGAACAAGCAGTGTCAACTAGTTCCTTATCTCTTGCTGTTTTCCCTGCAACAGGCTCAGAAGTACAGAGTGTGCTGGGTCTGAAGACATAGTTCTGTAATCCAGTCCTTTGGGAGGCAGGAGGGGCAGCATAAGTCACTTAGTGAGACTTTGTCTCAAAGGAGGTAGGGGTATAGCTCATTGCAAAGGCCCTGGGTTCAGTCCCTGGTACTGCAAACAAAGACAAGCTACATTTGTTTTTCTTTTCTTTCTTTCTTTTTTTTTTTTTTTTTTGTGGAACTGGGGATTGAACTCAGACCCTTGTGCTTGCCAGGGAAGCACTTATTCCACCAAGCCATCTCCCCAGCCCCTTGTTTTTCTTTTTTGAAACAAGGTTTCACAATATAGTTCAGACTGGCCTTTATATAGCCTAGCATGACCTTGATTTCAGGGACCCTCCTGCCTCAGCCTCCCAACTGTGGGAATAACAGGCATATGTTATGCCTTATCAGTTGTTTCTTTCTGGAGTTTTCCATTGAGTATGTTTGTCTGTATATAAACTGGGTAAAGGGCAACTGCTGCACATAGTGGCTTCTAGAAGAATCACAGATGGGGGATTTCCCTGGTCTGCAGGGTGAGGTTATGTCACCCTCTCGTTAGGGACCTGCCATCCCTCAGGGCAGCTCTGAGGGAGCTTCCTGCCTCAGCCCCTGGCACACAGCCTCTCTGGCTGTTGAGGGATGGAAGAAGGAAGACAGTACCTCCTCTGGGTACCGGGTCCACCCTCCAGTGACCTCAACCAACCTCCAAGTCTCTCTGCCTTTGTACCCAGTGGATGGTGTGACTAACCCCTTCCTCCGATGGGTGTGAGCATTACCCGGGCCGCTGATGCATGCGCTTGGCATGCAGCCTGGCATGGAGTAAAAGGGCTTGGGAAAGTTCCTTATTTTTATTGTTAGCGTTAAATACTTGTGCAAGGAGGGGAGATCCCCAAGTAGATGCTCATTGTGTCTGGGAGGGGGGGGGCTTGTCTCTCCCACCTTGCAGAGACCTTGGTTAGTTACTGAGTGATTGATTAGGTTGGTGGGGATTGAACCAAAGGCCTTTTCACTGAGCCACATGCCCAGGCCTTTTTAAAAAATTTATTTGTTATCTAAGGACAGGGTCTCACTAAGTCACTAAATTGTTTGGACTGGATTTGAAGTTTTAATCCTCCAGTTTTAGTCTCCCAGCTTTCTGGGATTACAAGGATGTGCCCCCACACCCTGCCAATTTGGTTATTTATTGTTTTGTAGCACTGAGGATGAAAGCCAGGGCCTCCCACTGGCTGGGCAAGTAGGTGCTCAACCGCTGGGCCATATTGGCGACCTCCAAAAACCTTGCTTTGTCAGGGAGATGGCTCAGTAGAATAAGCTCTT
>PVKA01016574.1:0-31257 GCA_004027165.1 Ctenomys sociabilis
CAACGCTTTGGGGAACACCTCCGGGTTGACTCAGTCTGGTCTTCCCTTCTCCTGCTCTCTTGTCATGTGCTTCTTTGTGATAATTAGGTCTTACACCTTTACCTTTTTTTTTTTTTTTTTTTTTGCGGAACCAGGGATTAAATCCAGGCCTTTGTGCTTCCCAGGGAAGTGCTTATTTCACTGAGCCATCTCCCCGGCCCCTACCTTTACTTTTATAGTTCATTTGTCTAAAGTTTGCAGCCATGAGATTAGAAGTCTTTCCTTACACTGTTTATCTATTGTCTTATCATTGTTAGTTGTTTTTGCCAAGGGGAAAGATGTATTTTTAAAGCACTCCATTGTGATTTAGAAACAGATTAAGGTAATGACTTTCATTTGCTTATACAAGAAAAGAGGTTCAAAGTCCCATTAGAAACTAGATTAAATAAAAAATATCACACAGCCCACTTTATAGGAGGATGTATATACTCCAGGTACTAAATATGACACAATGAATTCAAATGTGTATTGTTTCTGTCTCTGTCTCTGTCTCTGTCTCTGCCTCTCTCTCTCTCTCTCTCTCTCTCTCTCTCTCTCTCTCTCTCTCTCTCTCTCTCTCATCTGTCTGTCTCTCCATATTTGATATTGAGAGAGAGAGAGAAAGTAATCATACATAGCATGGAGTATATGATATCACTCCATAAAATATACTTTCAAGAATGGTTGGTTCTGTGCAACAGTAAGATGAAGCCTCCTTAGAGAACTTGAAACCATAAAACTATATGACAGGAGGAATACATATATCAGTTGTGTTAATCACCTTTCCTCTGCTGTAACAAATACCTAAGTTCATGACTTATAAGAGAGAAGGTTTGTTATGGCACAGAGTTTCACCTCATGGCCAAGAAGTAAAAGAGGAAAGAACCAGAGTCTCTATTGCTTTAGAAGTGCATCTTCCATTAAGCCGCATTTCTCAAAGTTTCCATCGTCTCCCAAGTGTGCCCACCTGGGAACCAAGACTTTAATACGTGGGCCTTTAAGGAACATTCTAGATCCAAACTGTAGCATGAGTCAGTTTAAGGAACATTACTTTCTCACTTACATCCTGCGCATTATTTAATGGAAAGCCCAGAGACAAAATTAGTATTAAGATTGACTTGAAATAAGCATTTATATTAAGCTAAACTTTATCAAACTGGTGTGTTTGAGGGGGCTCACATTTTTCAGAATTGTCCATGAAGCTGGTTATACATTCATATTTGGAGGGCCAAGGAGATGGCTCAGTGGAATAAGTGCTTCCCTGGCAAGCACAAGGGCCTGAGTTCAATCTCCGGTTCCACCAAAATAATAATAATAATTCTAGTAATAATAATACTAAATTCATATTTGGGGCTGCCATCTATGTCACAGAATCAGAATTTCTAGGAGAGGCTCAAGTATCTGTATTTTTCATAGCTTATTCCTGTGCTCCTATCACAATAAAAAGCAATAACCTTTGTGACAGTGTTTACTCTGGCACACGTGCTTAAGACTCTAAAAGCTTTTTGTACTTTGATACAGCTACTACACATGCATGCATCAGGTAGTTAATGTGTCCTCGGAGAGGAGTGGATGTGTGGGGACACCTTGGAGAAGCTGGGATGGGTCCATCCCTTCCAGTTGTGTTTTCTTTGCTTCTCAACCTCTTCTCCTTGGAGAATGCATTCGAGTACAAGATTTCACGGTATATGTTTTCTTACTATTACAAACATTTTCTCTTTTTTTATGTATTTGGTACAGGGTCTCACTACACAGCTCAGACTCAGTGATCCTTCTGTTTTCAGCTTCCGAAGCACTGGGATTACAAGTGTGTGCCACCACACCACAGGGGGTGGGGCTGGAGTAGCATGTGGTGCTGGGGATTTAACCCCATTCCTGCACTTGCCTAAGCAGGCAGTTAGTTCACTGAGCTACCTTGCAGGCCCTGACATTTTTCAAACTTCTTACATCACCATTCTAATGTATAGCACTGTTAATAAACATGAGCAAAACAATATTATAATTTATATTTTATATGAAAGAAATATTTTTAGGAAGAATATTTGCCAATCTCAGTACATTTAAGTTGTTTGATGTTTTTGTCAATGTCATTTAAGGTTCAAAAAATCTGATAAAAATTTGTATTTTCCAAATTTTTATGTTCATAGTATTTTTTGCCAAGTTGTGTTTGTTTTTTGCTACTCTCTGTAAGGCCTGAGTTTGACTGAACACAAAATCCTGAATAAAATACCAAGGAACCCACTTCTATTTGCAGTGTTTCCATTGTAGGGGGGACAGCAAGCAGGCAGAGAGGCTTTTTGGGATGCATTAGATCCATGCAGATGAATGGCAAGTTCTTAGATCTTGAAGCAAGAGCCACCGTGACTCCAGGAGTGGAGCCCGGGTGTGCAGGACACTGCAGCAGCTACGGACACCTGTGTCACAACGGAGGAAGGTGCAGAGAAAGACACAGAGGGATTGCTTGTGATTGTGCCTTTTCTGCATATGATGGACCATTCTGCTCAGAAGGTAAGTGTGCCCAGGAAGAGAATTGCAGAGAAAGTGTGGGCAACTCAGAGAACCGGAGGAAGACTTCTAACACTTGATAGCACGAAGTCAGGATAGGATGTGCAAGGGGTTTCTGTTGTCGTTATTGTTGTTTTTGCAGCACCAAGGATTGAACTCAGGGCCTTCTGCTTGCCAGGCAGGTGCTTACGCTTCTGAGCTATATCCCTGGCCCCACGTGCAGTAATTTGAAGTGGAATTGTTTCTGAAATAAATTCTTGTATTAAAGAAGAGACATGCCTAATTTTGAGATCTTAGGGCTTTTCCACAGAATATCAGTCCTGGCTGGATTTCTTCCTTGGATGACCTCCATCTTCCTCCTAATTTTCTATTTAGTGCTGATGTTCTCAATAATTTGGTTACTCTGTCCTTGGCTTGTTCTGTCTTGAAAATACCATTGCTATTTATGGCAAAGGTTGGAGGTGCTTGAATGAATTAATAATTTTTAAACTGCCTTTTCATATAAAACAAATACATTAAAAAGAAAAATGTTTACTTGAGAATGGTGTGCTTTAGTAGGACCAAATTTTACTTGACTGTGGCATGCTATTAATAGGATCACTCAAGTATTCTGCTGTGAGATGTTTGTCTATTTCTTGTTAGAGGAATATAGTAAAACATCACACAGCTTCTGCTCAGGTACAAGTTATATTTTGAAAGGGAGGAAGGGACTGTTTTAAGTATTCAGTAAATTACACTGGATTCCTGAATATACTTACATCAAAAGTATTTATATGGGACTTCTTATAATAGTGTCATTAAAGTTAACTTTAAGAGCTTTAAAAATATGTCAAGGATATCACGTATATTATGTTTAGCAATACAATAGGTTTCAGTTACTATAAAAACTGTGTGACAGGGCCGGCGGTATAGCTCAGCAGACTAAGCGCTTGCTTAGGTAAGCACAGCGGCCAGGGTTCAATTCCTGGTTCTGCATGCCGCGCCGGCCCCGCCTTCGGGTGTGCTGAGCCGGTGATGGAGTCAGGACGTGGTGGCGCGCACCTGTAATCTCAGCCCTAGGGAGGCAGGAAGCAGGAGGATCACTGTGAATGTGGGCTGCATAGTGAGACCCTGTTAAAAAAAAAAAAAAAAAAAAAAAACTGTGTGACTTTCAAAGGGATTTTGAGAATTAGTTACCTACAAGCCATTGATATTTCCAGAAGAGCACCTTTTGCAAGAACTTCAGGCATCTTTCATTCCTAGTTCACAAAAGTTTCTCTTCCCCCATTCCTCATTAGCTGAGGCGGGGAAGGAGGAATCTGTCTGGAACCACTCTTCTCTCTCTTGGGCCTCTTCTTCACCCTCATTCATTTTGTCTTCAGTTTTCTCTTTAATTATTTGGTACAGGGTCCCACTATGCAGCTTAGACTCAGTGGTCCTCCTATCTCAGCACTGGGATTATAGGCGTGTGCTATGACACCGGGTTTTGGTGGCTGGCACTGCGAGCCTGGGGTGCTGGGGCCCACATGGTTAATGTTGCCTGGAATGGGACCCGGGTCCTTGCAATGCCAGACAGGCGCTTGGACTGCCGAGCTATCTGCTCAGCTCTGTTTTCAGTTCTTTATGACCTTCATGTGTCTCTTTTCTGAATACCTTGTCTTTGGGTTTAGGAATTTTCTGGTGTGAGTCATTTTCAGACCTCTGTGTTCCACATTTGACCCAGTTACCTGTGTGTGAATGATTGGCCTGTCAATAACTTTCTTCTAAAACTGCTAAAGTTAAAACAAAACATGGACCATGATTCTTAATTCTTAATTCAATAGGTCAAAGAAGGAATCATAGTGAAAATTAAAAACTGCTTGAAATAAGTGAAGAAATCAAATTTACCAAAGTATATCATACAACCAATGCAATTTGTAGAGGGGAAATTCATAGCTATTAATACACATTTTTAAGAAAAATCTAAAATCACTAACTCAGCCATCCAACTTGTGCATTGTCCAGACAGTGAACAAAAAGTAAACCAAATCTAATGCAATTAGTGGGAAGAAAATGAACATTAAACAACACTTTGTAAAATACAGAATATAAAAATAGTAGAAGAATTAACAAAACCAAAATTCCATTCTTTGAGAGTGGTAACAGAATTGACAAAGCTTATAAAAGGATGAAATCCTACAGATAACCCACTACTATTATGGACTACTAGACTATATTATTTTTGCTGAATTCATGCACCTACAATATTTAAATGGTAATGGAATACCCATCTCTGGCAAAACTAAACATAAAAGGGGATATAAATGAAGGACCAATTTGTATCTGTATGTACAAAATAAGATAGATATACAGCTACTTTCTCTTAATTTAATGATAAGAAAGATTTGTACTAATAGTGTTTGGATAAGATATCACATCTGCATCTTGTACTATGAATAAACACTACGAAGACAATATGCAATGCATTAATTATTGTAACTGTCCTACTAACCTGTTTTGAAACTGTCTCATTGCTATTTGTTTCTCAATAAAATTAATTTAATAAGTATGACTAAGGGATAAAAGAAAGGACTCAAATTACTAGGATGACAAGCCAGGTGACCTTCTACTGACATTAAAGAAATAACATGGATTGTCAAGCAATACTATAAACTATTTATATCTAAGTTAGATAGCAGATAAAATAAGCAAATTCTTAGAAAGACATGAATTAACAAAATTGACTCAAAAAGACATAAAAAACTGAATTTTCTTATAGAAACAAAAAGATGCATTATTTATTTTACAACAATCAAAGTGAACCTTGGTTTCAGGTTGATTATACTCCAAGACAGATAGTAATTATCACAGAAATGCAAAGTCAGTTTAATACCTTTAAATTAGTTAACATAATATCAATGCAACAAGGAACCATAAAATGCATACTCATAGCAACTTTTATTCAGTGTTGTATTAGAGATTCTGGCTAGGCCAATTAGGCAAAAAGAAAGAAAATACAAGTAGATCGGAAGAAGTAAAATTTCTATTTGCATAGGACATAGTCTGGTTTATACATAAAATCCTAAGGAATTTGCTAAATAGTATTAGTTTGCTAAAAACTATTTTACATTACTTTAAAAAGTTAATAGGGACTACAGAATACAATATCAATATATAAAATCACTTATATTTCTTTATGTTCACTGTAATCCATCTGAAAATAAAAATAAGAAAACTGTCATTTATACAACAGCATCAAAATGAATAAGATACATAGGAATACATTTAACCAAAGAAATAAAGCATCTGTGTGGGAAAGTATAAAACACTGAAGGAAGTTAAGATAAATAAATGGCAATGGAGATATATCCCAAGTCAAGAATTAGAGTAATTAATATAAATAAGATACTAACATTCTCCAAATTGATTTAACAAGTAATTACAATTTATATCAAACTTCTAGCTGGATTCTTTCTTGAATTGATGAACTGACAACATTCTTACAGAAATTCAGGGAATCTAGGATGTAGCCAAAGCAATCCTGAAAAACAACAAATCTGATGCACTTACACTTCCTGGTTTCAGCACTATAAAGCTTCTATAGGAAACAGCAGTGGAACACTGTAGACTTATAGACAAGCAGGGTAGAATTGAGAATCCACACATATGCCTTCATATTTCTGGTCAGTGCATATTAAAAGAGACCTAAGACAGTTCTGTAGGGGAAAAGTATTCTCTGGGATGACTGGATTCCCACCAAACACGCAGAAGAATGCAGCTGTACCTAGAGCTCACTATTATACAAAAAATTTAAATATATTATAGACCTGTGTAAAGAGCTAAAACTGCAAGACTTTCAAAATGTGAGAAAGAAAGAAATTGGACTTTATAAAAGTTAAAATTTTCTGGGATGGGGAGATAGCTCAGCAGTCTAGGCACCTGCCTGGTGCAGACACGGGTCCAATACCCGGTACCAAATGCACCAGCTCGGGAATGCCAGGCACACTGTGCCAGCCACCAAAACCAGGCATCATGGTGTACACTTATAATCCTAGCACTGGGGAGGCTGAGACAGGAGGATCACTATGAGTCTGAGCAGCTTGGCTAGACTCTACCAAATGCATAAGTAAGATTTTTTTTTAAATTTGAAACTTCTGTGATTCAAATAGCTTATCAAGAAAGTGAAAAAATAAACCCAAGTGTAAGAAAATGTTTGCAAATTATTTAGCTTAGAAGAGTTCAGTATTCCAGTTATATATAAAAACTCTTACAACTTAGTAAAATACAAAACACAATTAAAATGAAGACCCTGGTGCACGCTGCAAATCTCAGCAAGTTCTCAGGACCTTGCAACAGGCCTGCCGCCTTCGTGTCCACTCTGCTGATCCATCAGCCTCAGTCCGCCTGGCTGAAAGAGCTGGGGCTCCGCGACGAAAAAGAGGGCGTGTACAATGGAAGCTGGGGCGCTAGGGGAGAGGTTATTACCACCTATTGTCCTGTCAGCAATGAGCCAATAGCAAGAGTCAGACAGGCCAGTGTGGCAGACTATGAAGAAACTGTCAAGAAAGCAAAAGAAGCCTGGAAAGTTTGGGCAGATATTCCTTCTCCAAAGCAAGGAGAAATAGTAGGAGATCTCTCCTGCCTTGCAGGAGAAGATCCAAGTCCTGGGAAGCTTGGTGTCTTTGGAGATGGAGAAAATCCTAGTGGAAAGCATGGGAGAAATTCAAGAGTACGTGGATATTTGCGATTATGCTGTTGGCTTATCACGGATGATTAGGGGACCTGTCTTGCCTTCTGAAAGGCCTGCTCATATGCTCATCGAGCAGTGGAATCCTGTGGGCCTCGTGGGAGTCATCTCCGCATTCAATTTCCCTGCGGTGCTGTATGGCTGGAGCAACGCCATCGCGCTGGTCCCTGGGAGCGTCTGCCTGTGGAAAGGAGCCCCAGCAACTTCCCGCATTAGTGTAGTTGTCACAAAGATAATTGCCAAGGTTCTAGAGGACAACAAGCTGCACGGAGCAATTTGTTACTTGACGTGTGGTGGAGCAGATATCGGCACAGCCATGGTGAAAGATGAGCAGGTGAACCTGCTGTCCTTCACAGGGAGCACTCAGGTGGGAAAACAGGTCGCCCTGATGGTACAGGAGAGATTTGGGAAATGTTTGCTGGAACTTGGAGGAAACAGTGCCATTATCGTTTCTGAGGATGCAGACCTAAACTTAGTTGTTCCATCAGCGCTCTTTGACACCGTGGGGACGTCTGGCCAGAGGTGTACCTCTACAAGGCGACTGTTTTTGCATGAAAGTATCCATGATGAAGTTGTAAGCAAACTGAAAAAGGCCTACTCACAGATCTGTATTGGGAACCCGCTGGAGTCTAATATGCTGTATCGGCTGCTGTACAGCAAAGAGTCAGTGAGCAAGTTTCTTGGAGCAGTGGAAGAAACAAAGGAGGTGGCACTGTGGTCTGTGGGGCGCAAGGCTATGGATCGTCCTGGAAATACGTGGAATCTACAATTGTGACAGGTCTTGCCCATGATGCACCCATTGTGCACACAGAAACCTTTGCTCCGATTCTCTATGTCATTAAATTCAAGAATGAAGAAAAGGCCTTTGCATGGAATAATGAGGTGAAGCAGGGACTTTCAAGGAGCATCTTTACCAAGGATCTGGGCAGAATCTTCTGCTGGCTTGGACCTAAAGGATCGGACTGCGGTGCTGTAAACATCACCATTCCAACCAATGGGGCTGAAATCAGAGGAGAAAAGCACACTGGAGTCCGGCAGTGATGCCTGGAAGCTGTACATGAGGAGACCTACGTGTACCATCAGCTACAGTAAGGACCTTCCCCTGGCCCAAGGAGTCAAGTTTGAGTAAAGGTGTTTCAGTCAGACATTCCCCATGCCTTGTAGGCCTTTCTGCAGCTGCCCTGAAGACCAAGAATATTAAACTTTGCCTTAAATAAATATCATTTTGAATGACAATGGCTAATTTCCTATAACCCCCCCAAGCCCCAACTAAATCAGGAGACTAATTTTTTTAAAAATAAAATGTTCGTAACCTAAAAAAAATAATAAATAAATAAATAAAGTAAGACCCTGTAAATAGATTTTTTTCAGCAAATGTACATAGTATCCAATTCACACATAGAAGATACTCAGTTACTCCAATCATTATTGAGAAATGAAAATCAAAGTCATAATGAAACAGGACTGCATACCAACTAGGATAGCTATACATTGACACATAGTAATTGTATGTATGTGCGCAGTACAATATGACATTGAAGGCCGGGAACATGGCTCAGTAGAATAAGCACTTGCCTGGCAAGTGCAAGGTCCTGAGTTCAATCCCTGGTACTGCAAAAAAAAAAAAAAAAATAATAATAATAATAATAATAATGACATTGAGATATATGTAAATAATGTATAATTATCAGATCAGGGTAACTGATATATCTATAACCTCAGACACTGATCATTTTCTCTTTATTTTTATTTTTATTTATTTTTTTATTTTCTAAGCTTTGTTCAGAATATTTGACTCATTTAATGAAACATTTAACATCCAGAAAACTGATGCCTGAACACCACACTGCCCTGGCCTTGCCCAGGGTGCTTCTCAATCCTTATTGCTTAGAGATGAGTGGCAGGCATGAACAGGGATACCTAGGAGGGTCATGGGGCTAGGAGGACCTTGGGCTGTGATGACCTTGCTCCTTACCAAAACACAATTTCCCAGTGCTTTGTGTTGTACAAGACCTCCTGCATCAGCCTCCCAGAGTGCTGAGATTACATCAAAGAATGAGTACACCTGGCTAGCAACAAAGTTTTTTTTTTTTTTTTTGGTCTTTTTTTGAGACAGGGTCTCACTGTGCAGTTCAGGCTGGCCTTAAGCTCACTTTGTAGCTCAGGCTGGTCTCGAACTCACAACAATCCTCCTGCCTCAGCCTCCCTAGTGCTGGGATAACAAAAATTTTAAGATGCATGGAAGCATTATTGAGTGAGGGAGGAGAGCATAGAGTTTTGTCTAGCAGGTTCTCTCTGTCTCTGTCTCTGTCTCTGTCTCTCTCTCTCTCTCTCTCTCTCTTCCATTTTGTGTATTTAGTACAGGGTCTCACTACACAGATCAAACTCATAATGATCCTCCTGTTTTCAGCCTTCCCAGTACTGGGATTACAGGTGTGTGCCACCATGTGCAGACTATGTCAGCAGCTCAGTGTGCCCCAGCAGCAGGGCTGCAGGTCATATGGGACCAGAGATCAAGCCCCAGCGCTGGTGCTTGCCAAAGCAGGCACTTAGTCCACTGCACTATCTTGCCAGCCCTAGCAGCCTCTCCTGTAGCTTACAACAGATGACTTTTTCTCTTCCCGTTCTCTTCCACATTCCTAAGGCACACTCCAGAGCCCTGGCTCTGGCTTGCCCTGCTCATTACCTGATCAACTGTAGCCTACCCCGCAGCCCCACAGTTTCACTGAAATCACTGTGTGAAAGTGAGAAATGAAGATCTATACAACAGAAGCTATAAAAGTATTCCCAGAACTTCTCTGATTTTAGTTTTTGTCTTTTTTTTGGATGTGTGCTCAACTCACTGTTCTGTGCTGCTTATTACACTTAGCATCTCATCATCCAAAGATGCTCCTTTGATGATGCTTCCTCATCCACTTCTACAGATCTTTCTTTTGCCAGTTGTTCCTTTGAACAGTTGATTTCCTTGGGCTGTTCCTACAGCTCACCTCTCATTCTCCATGTTCTGCTTGGCGATTTCATTTTGTTTTTTATGTTTGTTTTATTGAAGCACAAATATCAATGAGACAGTTTTAAGATACCTTGACAAGATGGATTTGATAAATGAATACATTGCAAAAAGTTTTCATAATGTTTTGGTATCATAGAAGGTGCATACATGATATTATACTTACAGACATTATTATACCGTATGTCTCTTATCAGTACATTAAGAGAGTGTAGCTGTTTGCGTATCTTATTTTTTATACCTGAATTACATCAAAGATTCAATAATTAATATTTTCTACCTTGTTAATTTCCTAGTGGTTGTCCATAGTACTAGAAGCTGACATAATATCCTGTCCAACCACCATTAGTGCAAATCTTGCCTCCCGTAGAATTATGTAGAAGCACGGCATTATCTATCCCACCTGTACTGTCCATAACCAGACAACATGATTCTTCCTTTCTATACCCCTTCCTTTGTCTACACCTGTCAAACATGGGCACTCCATTGTCATTCAACTACTTTAGGTGCCTGAACTTGACAACACAATCCAACACAGTCCAGCATTCCACAACAATAGTGAGTTATCCGAAGAAGCTGTCGACCATAGCCATTTACAGCTCAACTTATTATTATGGCCCACAGTGTATACCTCATTTTTATACTTTTCTGCTGGATGGTTAAGACCTAGATAGAGCAAGACCTATATAACAACACATGTACTTTTTGTTTCTTATGAAGTCAGTGAAGTCCCCTCAGGGTTTATCTTGTAGTCCTGTACCTTATTCTGTAGATCCTTTGTGTCATCCATGTGGATGAGTCACGGCCAATGCTTGACCAGTTCGCTCTCTGTGAGAGCCTGAGAGAAAGTTTTCTCTCCATGTGACTCTCCACAGGCACAGTATCGAACTTCGATCTCTTTCCTCTGTGGCTCCATAATCTCCTCGTTCAGAAAATTTGGAGCTCAACTGAGTTTCATGATGTTGCAGTACAGGTTCTCCTATGTCCTGAGGCTTCGCTGACCTTGAAAGGCTAGGGCCAAAATGTTGACTGGCCTTGTGGCTCTTCTATTTCTCCAATTCTGATCTGTGAACTTAGGTTGTTAACCATCCAGAAGAAAAGCTGATTAGTATCCTGCAGCATATGCCATTCACTTTGCCTTATCTGACTCAATTATTTTTAGTTGTTGTATGTTTCAATTTGTATTTCTTCTTTTCGCTTCTTATACTAGGGAGACTATATGATATTTATACATGTGTGTATGGTTTATTTCACTTATGAGTGTATGTTCAAGTGGCATCCACTTCAGTATAAATGCTTCAAACTTATCATTCTTAATAGCTGAGTAATACTCCATTATATAGAAATAACACATCTTTTTCAACCATTCCTCATGTGATGGACATCTTGGTTGTCCAAGATTTTGCTGCTATAAACATAGGTACACATACATCACTATGATACAATGTTCTCAGTTTCTCTGGGAAAATTCCCAATAGGGAGATAGGCGGCTTGAATGGGTTTTCTAGTCCTACTCTTTTGAGGAGTCTCCACACTGTTCTCCAGAATGGTTGTACCAGTCTACATTTCCACCAGCAGTGGAGAAGTGTTCCCTTTTCCCCACAACCTCTCCAACATTTGTTGTTGGTTGATTTCCTTATGATAGCCATTCTTTCTGGAGTGAGATGGTACCTCAGTGTTTTTATTTGCATTTCATGGATGACTAGCGATGTGAAGCATTTTTTCATATATTTATTTGCTTCTTTAATTTCATCCTCTGAGAAGTGTGTATTCATCTCAGATGCCCATTTCTGAATTGGGTCTTTAAATTTGAGGGTCCTGTTATATCTTAGTCCTTTATATATTCTAGACAGTAGACCTCTGTCTGATTGCTTATTAGTTAGAATTTTTTCAAAATTTGTGGCTTGTCCTTTCACTCTGTTGACAATTTCTTTTGACATGCTGAAGCTCCTTAAGAAGAGTTGATCCCAGTTGTTGATTCTTTCAAATGCTTCCCATGCAAATATATGCTTGTTCAGGAACTCTTTACCTACCCCTATGTCTTCAAGAGTTCCTCCTACTTTCTCTTCCAGGAGATTGAATGTTTCTGTTTCAATGTTTAGATCTTTAATCCATTTTGACTTTAACTTAGTGCCTGGTGATGGAGCTGGGTCAAGTTTTAGTTTTCGGCATGGAGAAAGCCATGTTTTTCAGCACCATTTGTTGAAGAGGCAACAAGAAGGAAGCTCTTTCTTCCAGTGAGCTTGTTTAGCCGCTTTGTCGAAGATCAGATGGCTGAGTATGATTGCAGATGCCTCTGCATCTTCTAATCTATTCCACTGATCCGCAGTTCTATTTTGTTGCCAATACCGTGTTGATTTTATCACAGTGGCTTTGTAGTATAATTTCAAGTCAGGAATTGTGATGCCTCCTGTCTTGTTTTTATTGGCCAAGATTGCCTTTGCTATTCTAGGTCGTTTGTGATTCCAAATAAATTTTAGGAATGATTTCTCTATGTCTGGGAGGTATGTTGGTGGCAGTTTGATAGGGATTGCATTATATCTGTACAGCAATTTTGGGAGTATGTTAGTTGTTCCTATCCAGGAGCATGGAATATCTTTCCGTTTTCTGAAATCCTCTATAATCTCTTTTCTTAGGGTGTTGTAATTTTCCGTGAAAAGATCTTTGACTTCCTTGGTTAGGTGAATCCCAAGGTATTTCATTTTCCATGGTGTTATTGTAAAAGGTATTGTTTCTATTGTTTCCCTTTCAGTGTGCTTGTTATCTGTGTAGAGGAATGCTATTGACTTTTGAGTATTGATTTTGTATCCTGCTATGCTACTGAATTTCTATATCAGTTCTAGTAGTTTCTTCGTGGAATTTTTGGGGTCTTCCAAGTAAAGTATCATGTCATCTGCAAAATAGTGATAGTTTAACTTCTTCTTTACCTATTCTTATTCCCTCTATTTCTCCCTCTTTTCTAATGGCTGTTGCTAAGGATTCCAAGACTATATTGAATAGGAGGGGTGATAGAGGACATCCTTGTCTTGTACCTGATTTAAGAGGAAAAGATTTCAGTTTTTCCCCATTTAGGATTATATGAGCTTTTGTGTTGTCATAGATGGCTTTTATCAAGTTAAGATAGAGTCCATCTAGTCCAATTTTCTGTAGGACCTTGAAAATGAATGAGTGTTGGACTTTGTCAAAAGCTTTCTCTGCATCAATTGAGATGATCACATGGTTTTTAGATTTCAGTCTATTAATATAGTGTATTATGTTTATAGATTTTCGAATATTGAACCATCCTTGCATCCCTGGGATAAATCCTACCTGATCATGGTGTATGATCTTCTTGATGATTTTCTATATTCTATTTACCAGGATTTTGTTGAGTACTTTTGCATCTATGTTCATGAGGGAGATTGGCCTGTGGTTCTCCTTTTTGGTTGTGTCTTTCCCTGGTTTTGGAATCAGTATTATACTTGCCTCCACAAATGATTTTGGGAGGACTTTTTCCTTTCAAATTCATTGAAGAGTTTGTGGAGTGTGGGGATTATATCTTCTAGAAATTTCTTGTAGAATTCAGCTGTGAATCCATCAGGACCTGGACTTTTCTTTGTCGGTAGGCTTTTTATTAAGTTTCGTATTTCGTTGGCTGTTATTGGCTTATTGAGAGTTGTTATATCTTCTTGATTCAGTTTTGGTAATTTGTACCTTTCAAGGAATCTGTCCATTTCTTCTGTGTCTTCTATTCTGTGAGGGTAAAGATTGTTGAAGTAATTATTGATAATCTTCTGAATTTCTGCTGGGTATGTGGTGATTTCACCCTTTTCGTTCCTTATCGCTTGTACTTGACTTTTCTTTGGCCTCTTTTTGATGAGGTTTGCTAGAGGCTTATCAGCTTTATTTAGTTTTTCAAAGAACCAACTTTTTGATTTGTGGATTCTTTGAACTGTTTTCTTCATCTCAATTGAATTAATTTCTGCTCTAATCTTTATGATTTCTTCCCATCTTTGCGCTCTGGGTTTCATTTGCTCTTCTTTTTCTAGTTGTCAGAGGTGCAACATTAGGGTGCTAATTTGTTCCTGTTCTGTTTTCCTAATGTGTGAGTTCATAGCTATGATTTTCCCTCTAAGAACTGCTTCCATCGCTCCCATAAATTCCGATAAGTTGTACTTGAATTTTCGTTGAATTGTAGATATTGTTGAATTTCTTGTTGAATTTCTTCTGCAACCCAATGATCGCTGAGTAGGGTGTTGTCTAGTTTCCATGAATTTAGTGGGCTTTTCTGGTTTCTTTTGTCATTTATTTCCAGTTTCATTGCACTGTGGTCAGATAATATGCATGGGATAATTTCTATTTTCTTGCATATACTTAGATATGACCGCTGGACTAGTATGTGGTGTATTTTGGAAAATGACCCATGTGCAACTGAAAAAAATGTGTATTCATCTGTGGTTGGGTGGAACACTATATATGTCCACCAGGTCCATTTGTTCTAATCTCTGGTTCAGTTCTGCTACTTCCTTGCTAATTTTTTGTCTGGTTGATCTATCTTTTTGAGATAAAGGTGTGTTAAGGTCTCCTGTTAAGATTGTGTTCTTAGACATCAAGTTTTTCATGTCCCTTAAGATTTGTCTTACATAGTTGGGTGCTCCTGTGTTTGGTGCATAGATATTTATGAGTGTTACTTCTTGCTCTTGAATTTTTCCCCTGACCAATGTATAGTGGCCTTCTTTGTGTCATATGATCATTCTTGGTTTGAAGTTGAGACTGTCTGAGCACAAAATTGCTACGCCTTTTTTCTGAGGAGCTGGGGCATGTAGGATTGTTTTCCATCCTTTGACTTTGAGCCTATGAATGTCCTTTTGAGTTAAGTGTGTTTCTTGTATACAGCATATTGTTGGATTTTGTTTCCTAATCCACTATGCCAGTCTATTTCTCTTAATTGGAGAATTGAGTCCGTTTACATTGATGGTTATATTTGAAATGTGCTGATTTATGTTTGTCATGATATTTACCTGGTGTTGTTTCCTCCTTTGTAACCTGTGTTAAATTGGGTCCCTTCCATTCTCATTCACGGAGTTCTGGTCATTGTGGTCTCTCTCTAGAACATCTTTCAGCAGCCTGTGAAGGGCTGGCTTTGTCATCATGAAATTCTTTAGTTGTTCTTTGTCGTGGAAGTTTTTCACTTCTCCATCAAACTTGAATGAGAGTTTTGCAGGGTGTAATAGTCTGGGCTAGAATTTGTTTTCATGTAGGACATGAAGAACTGTGCTCCATGCTCTCCTTGCTTTCAATGTTTGTGTAGAGAAGTCGGCTGTAATTCTGATGGGTTTTCCTTCGAATGTGAGCTGCTTCTTCTCTCTAGCACCTTCAGTATATTATTTTTGTGTTAGATTTCTGGGATCTCAACTATTATATGTCTTGGTGTGTTTCTACTTGGGTTGAAGTTATTTGGTGTTCAGTATACTTCAGTAACCTGAATGGTGGATTATTTCCTCATATTTGGGAAGTTTTCTGCAATTATTTCTCCCAAATTCTTTTTATGTCATTTGTATTGACTCCTACATTCTCGTTGATGCTAATTATTCTCACATTGTTCATCCTGGTGTCATCTTGCAGGTGATGGATTATTTTTTCCTGCATTCTCATTGTTTTTAAGAGATTCTTTCTCATTTTTTCACTAGCTGCTCTGGCATCTTCAAGATCTGAAACTCTGTCTTCACTTTCACTCAAATGGTTTTGTAGACTTGTGATTGATATTTTTAGTTCTTCTATATCTCTTTGACTGTGTTTCATGTGTTCTATTTCTTTTCTGTATTGCCCATTCATGGAATCTATCATATTTCTGATCTCCTCAATTTTTTATCCATGTGTTCTTTAGAGGTAGTTATTAATTCTTTTATTTGCAGTGTTTCTTCCAAGTTGGATTTCCTCTGTATATTTCTGAACTTGTTTCTATATTTCAGATGCTATGATGTCAAAAAATTCTTTTTTGATTTCAGAAATTATTTATGCTTTGAGTTCCTCACGATCTTTCTGCTGTTGTTTGTTTGCTTCAGATGCTGTTAATTCATACATTTCAGTTGGAATAGAGTTCTCTCCCCTTCTTCTGGGTGAGCATAGTTTTTCCACCCAATGTTTTTGGAATTCATTCTTTATTTCAGATGCTATGTATTCAGATATTTCTTTTTTAATTTGGGGAATTACTTCTCGTTTTATTTCCTCTATAGCTTTCTGCTGTTGTTCCTTTGCTGCTGTATCTGTTAATTCATTCATTGCAGCTGAGCTAGTGTCCTCTGCCCTTACTGGTGGACTCGAGGTCTGGGATTGCGTTTTTCCCCTTGTCTTTGTCATTTTGTATAGCACTGACCTTTGACCTTTGGTGTAGGGCTTTGGTGCAGCTATAACCTTAGGTTGTTATGAGATTTGGGTGCCAGTCTATGAAGTTTGAGATCATCCAGGTATGCCTATCCTGAATCTATCTGTTGTATTCAGTTCCTTTTTGCTGCACCTCCTGTGGTTCCCCTCTGTTGGTTCCCTGTTCAGGCGAGCACAAACCGAACTGGGATGCAGAGCAAGTAATGAAAATTCCCAATGTCTTGGCTGGCTTTGGGGCGAGGAACCAGAAAATTGCTAGGGTCAGCCCTCCTGTGTCAGGCAGGTCGCTCTCTAGGTGGGCGGGCCTGGGTTTTGGTGGGTCTTCTGGGCTCACAAAAGGATAGTGCATGATCTTATTCACTGAGTAGATATACTGGTTCAGCCAGCTTGTGCTGGGTTGGGTTCTACAGGCCAGAACCCGAGAAGGCTGGGAAAGGTCCCTCCTGAGCAGCAAGCCTGGAGCCCTCACTCACAGGCCAGGTTGTGCTGGGTTTCCAGCCATTGCCTGGGACCAGGGATCGCTGAGAAATGTTCCTCTGGCAGGCTTGGAGTTTTCACTCCAGGCCGACCTGCGCTGGGTCTGGGGCCGTGGGGTAGGACTAGCAATCGCTGGGAAATGTTCCTCTTGCAGGGTGGGCCTGGAGCTCTCACCAGGCCACGGGGTAATGGCTGGCAGGGAATCCCTGGGAAATGTCTCTCTGGCACCGCGGGCCTGGAGTTCTACACTCACTGAACGTTGGTGCCCAAGGAGTCGGGGAAATTCCCACTCGCTCAGTGGGCTTTAGGGTAGAGGATCCAGGGTGGTGCTGGTGAGTGGGTCCTGAAGTTTCAGGCCAGTCACTGGTTTGGAGGGCTCAGGGGCAGGGATCTGGGTAACACGTGTGGAATAAAGCCAATGGCTCTCCCTCAGACTCACCACACACTCACTGATCTGGGAGGCCTGGTGAGTCGTGCAAATTCCCACTCACTGGGAGAGCTTGCGGCAGGATCCAGGAGGCCGCTGTCTCAGGCCAGTCTCTGGGGCTGGGCAATGTGGACAGGATCGAGGAGGCTGCTGGAGTCAGCCGCGATGTCTGGGCGGGCTTGGTAGGGATTGAGCCATTTTCTCTTTATTAGAAACATTCAAAAATCCTCTCTACTAGCTGTTGTGAAATATTTAATTAATTAGTATTGGCTATACTAAAGGATCGATATACCTTAAAAGAAAAATTAATATTTGTGAGGAATTAAAGGTAATAAAATGCTCATGAGTTATTGTTAGGAATCAAAACTGGTATGGCTATTTTAGAAAAAGCAATTGGCAGGTCCTCAAAATATTAAAGAGGAAGTTATAAGATAGCAGGAAATAAAATGTAGCATCCATACAGCAGCTTATACATGAATATCCATGGCAACATTTCTTCCTAGAAAAACTTGCTGAGAGAAATTGCCTTTCAGTTAAACATTTGTGCCAAATAAAAATCATATGTAAATCTGAGACAGAGATAACTTGGAGTGTTAAATGAAATTTCCATTAAATGTCATTCGTTTCTCGGTTGTATGTCAGGATTTGTTATTTTTTTCTTCAAACTTTATTTTTTAAAAATGTTAAATTTATGGCCGGGGATACAGCTCAGTGCCATAAGTACCAGCCTGGCAAGTGCAAGGTCTTGAGTTCGATTCCTGGAACTGCAAAAAAAAAAGTTAAATTTGAAAAATGAAAAAATCAAAATAGGAAAACACTCTACTATCTACTAGGATATAAATAATTAGATTTATTCTTTAAACATCCTTAAAATGAGACCCTTGCAGTTCCATAACAAAAATATGTTCCATTCCAGAGATCTCTGCTTATTTTGAAACTGGCTCCTCGATGACCTATAATTTTCAAGAGCACCACATGCTGAGCAAGAACCACAGCTCCCTGACAGCTTCCTCATTACAAGAAGGTGTGACTTTTTCCGGAGAAACCATCACGCTGAGCTTCCAGACCACGGAAACCCCAAGCTCACTGCTCTATGTGAGCTCCTTCTACGAAGAGTACCTTTCGGTCATCCTGGCCAAGAATGGTGAGTATCTTTTGTTGGAAAAAGAGGAAAGAAGAGACACTTGAATTAGAAAACTTGCAGAGGCCTATTACTATGGCCTCTTATAATTTAGATCTGAGTCCTGAGTTTTCTTGTGTCTGACTTAAATCTTTTCATTTGATAAAAATTTTGGGAGGTGACATATCAATAGATTCAATCTTGGCTTTTAAAAGCAGTAAAATTGTACTTCTAGTGTGGCACTAGAAGAGCAATGACGTTATCACAATTCCAGAAGAGACAGTGGCTGGAATGACAGCCTGCAAATCAGTGCTAACCAGATTTAAAAGGCTATGTAGTAAATAATGGTAAAAGTAACTTGGAATCTTCATTGAGAGTTTTCTAAAAGACCATTTTGATTTGTGTGTATGTAAATATTTGCAATACATAATAATCACATTCATTTTAGGAAATTTGTATATATATATATATATATATATATATATATATATATATATTGCATCTTAATCATTTTTAGTTCCCCTTTTAATTTAAAATGTCATTTTTCTTCTCTTTAGGAAGTTTACAGGTTAGGTACAAGCTAGACAGTCACCAAGATCCAGATGCTTTTAACTTTGATTTTAAAAACATGGCTAATGGATACCTTCACCAGCTGAAGATCAAGAGAAAAGAAGCAGTGGTCTCCATAGAGGTAACACAGCAGATACACACACATACACGAACACATGCACACACACAGACATGCACATACACACAAAAGAGCCAAAATAACTACTGCCATGAGGCTGAGAACAAGTACTTTAATGCAAAGGTCTGATAACCAGAGAGCAACCCAGGGCTAGCCAGATAGCTCAGCAGACTAAAGTGACTGCTTAGGCAGACACAGGGCCCGGGGTTCAATCCCAGGCATGCCGTGCAGGCCTTCCCCCAGCCCTTGCCCTGGGGCATGCTGAAAGGGCAACTGAGACTGGGCATGGTGGCTTGCACCTATAATCCCAGCACTGCAGAGGCTGAAAACAAGAGGATCACTATGTGTGAGACCCTGTAGAACTTGTAAGCATAAGACAGAGAGCAAGCCCACAACCCCTGCAGGTCAAGGACAGAAAACCAAATACAGCCAGGATTTGGGTTAGGAGGCTGTTGGTGTTCATTTTGTTTTGCTTATGTAGCAATGATTCTTCCAAGTTATTATTATTTGTTGGTCTTTTAAATGCAAAAATGTCCTTTTTGTTTTACTTTATTCTGTAGGGAAATGGCATGTAGCTCATTATAGTGACTGCTGGTAGTATTTATTAATTGGTATTTCAGTAGGAGACGATGCTCATGTGATTAGAGAATAACAGATACTGTAGCAGTTTAAACACATGGTTAAAAAAATGTACAAGACACCCATTGTCAGAAGAATAAATGAGGAAAGAGTCTGGAGTCAGAAAAGAGTAAATAAATTATGTTTGACATTTGAAGGAAAATACATGCTAAACCTGTACATAAAACAGTATTTTGGGTTTTATTTGTCAAGTCTCCAAAGAAAAAGATTTAAGTTGAGATAACCCGCTGCCATCGTTATGCGGATTGTGCCAATTACAGCTAGTGTATGAAGAAAAGCAGGGAAAGGGGTAGGTACTGGGGGTTGCCTAGGTGGATGCGCACAAGATGGCTTTTCCCTTCTTAACGTTGTTTCAAGATGATTTATTTAAAGCTCTGTTGTAGCACTGGTAGCTAGGCTTTACCCTTACCATTATTTCCTAGTCTCCCTCTACTTTCTTATCCTGAAAACTGGCTCCTTTTTGTGTTCACTTCCCGTGCAATATTTTATAGGTGAACCAAAGTGCAAAGAGAGAAGTCATGTTGTCATCAGGGACAGAATTCAATGCTGTCAAATCTCTGGTGCTGGGAAAGGTTTTAGGTAAGTGGAAGAAAGAGCTTTTCTGCCACAGCCATCAGATCATAAGTGTCATGTCACAAATTCTGGAAGCCTTCATTACACTGAAGGAAGCTCTTTGACTTATTTTAATAATAATTTATACAATGAGTGACAATCAAGGTAAAAATTATGCACTTGGCAGAGTGCACACATAATCATCAGTAAGTGCTCCCTGAAAGACGCTTGGCATTTGCCTTCCCTGGTATTTTTCTGATATTTCTTGATAAGTGAGATATTACCAAAGCAGACTCAAATCAATGATATAACTACTTTTGTGTTGAAGACAAGAAGTAGCATTTATTTCCCTCAACAGATGACTACAGATGGAACTCTGTCCCGAGTCCTCCTTGCCCTGATGTTTCTGTCCTGGAAGAGTCTAAACCGGAATTAGTACATGTTTACCAATATCCATTATGCAAACAGCATGCAGTAATTGTTCGTGATACTGGGAGGGGAGCATTTCTAAAAGTTTAGTTCAACTTTAAACTTAATGTCAGGGCTGGCAAATAGCTCTGTGGATTAAAATGCCTACAAGCAGGAGCAGGGGCTTGGGGTTCTATTCCTGGGCCTGGTATGCTGGGCCCTGCCCCTGGGGTAGGTTGAGCCAGCAATTGAGACTGGGCATGGTGGAGCATGCCTCTAATCACAGCTTTTGGGAGGCTGTAAACAGGCAGATCGCTACAAGTCCGATCCAGTAGTGAGACCCTGAACACCCTGGAGACCCTTCCCTAAAATACAATAAATAAATAAATAAATAAACTTAATGTCATAGTGATTAATCAAAGAAAATAATTTTTTATAATTTTCTTATTTCAATCAGTAAGTATGAAGAGAATCAGAAATTAAAATAAAGTGCATTATGTAAATTTGTTTACCTTCAAATAAATAAGCACATAGATTTGAAGATGTTAATGTTTATATTCAAAGAAAGTACACTGGAAGGCATGTAATTTACATCATAACATTTCATATTCAAATTGAACAATGAAGTATACAGTTTGAAGCATCTGAATATAAAATAATATTTGTGGTTTTATTTGCCAAAGAAAAAGATTTAAGTTGAAATAACCCACTTCCATCATTATGTGGATTCTGCCAATTACAGTTACAGTGTGGAGAAGAGAAAAGCAGGGGAAAGGAGTAGGTACTGGGGGTGCCAAGGCGGATGCTTTTCCCTTCTTGATGTTTCAAGATGATTTATTTAAAGCTTTTCTGTAGCGCTGGTAGCTGTAACATGTTTCAAACACTCATTTTTGCCTGAGACTGGAGACAGAAATAATAATGAAGAATTAATTAAATCTTCATTTCTTTTGACTACTGTAGTTTCGGATGGCTTCTGCAATAAGCCTTTCTGCTACTTTTAGAATATTTAATAATTATATCCAAGTTATAATTTTATGTTCAGATTTGGAATTACATAAAGTATATTTATTCCTTTAACTTATAGTAAAATAGGTAAACTGGTTGGCTAGTAGAGAAGCTACTAATTTTCCAGAGAAAGTTACTCAACGTTATCAGTACTGGTTCTCATAGTCCCTGTGAATCACTGAGGAAGATTTGGTGAACATCCATTAGGTACACGGCACCTCCTCGAGCTGCTGTGTGGCTGACAGCCAGGTATAGCAGAGTGGGCATGCGGTTTGTTTCCTTCAGATTTTCCTTCTTTAAAAAAAGGTGTATCTGGTGATACTTTTCTATGGAAGTTATCTATTGAGAATGTGCCACAAATAAATTAGATAGTTATTTGATATTAATATTTAGCATTTTTAGGAGGAAAACTCCCCTAAAATTTTACAACACTTCTTTGGAATATGATTAATACAAAAATATAGTATATTAAACCAAAAAATACTTTTTTAGTTAAAATTTTATTTTTATTAGTGAATGTGTACAGTATATAATGATTACATTTCTTATGGGAAGTTGGTACATGCACTTCACATATCTTATTTTTCTCATCCATTCCCATACCTTCCCCCAAAAAATATTCTGACTATAAAATATTAAGACAGAACTTATCTAGGAGTATCACTGTATGTTTAGGAAGTACCAGAATGGAGTTTTGCAAGAGAGGAGAGAGATTGAGCTCAACTTAAACAACAAGAAGGAAAAGTGTATACTTATACTGAGGTCATGGCATGGTGAGGAGTAATCGGGGATGGAAAATCCCTAAGAAGTTAGGGGTATTCTTATTAAACTGACCTAACAGGATTCTTGGGAAAGACAAGCCAGGATGCCTAAACATTATTGGGGGGATGGTGAGGGACAAGCAGGATGACCACTGCCAGCTGTGGTAGCATACACCAGTAATCCCAGTGCTCCAGGAAGCTGAGGCAGGAAGAGCTCAAGTCTGAGTGTTCAAAAAAATTTTTAAAGGATTAGGAAAGTTTTTCAACATGCAGCACCTGGGTATAGTACACAGGCACACATGTGCGTGCACACGCACACACACAGACACACACACACACACACACACACACACACACACACAGAGGTGAGTAGATATTTAGAGGGCAGGGTTTCTGCCCTGGACAAGAAGATTCTTGCTATGTCCACTGCAAACCCAAAAACCTGGGGTTAGTTGAAAAGAAAACTCTCTGAAATTTGGTCAGGGGACCTATGTTTGCCAATAGTACCAAGGTTCTTAGATAAACAACTAATTAAAGATTCTTGAAATAGAAGAAACCCCATAGAAAAATACCTAAATGTATGATGAAATGGTAATTCTCTCCAGTAACTAAAAATGCTTGACTTGGAGAAGGAAAGGGTAGGAAGCTGGGAGAAGACAGAAGTAAACGATTTCCCAGCTTGTTAGGAAGACAGATCACTCTTTTCATATAATGATGTCACAGAAGGCTATTGGTGGCAGGTGGTCAGGAAGCGGAACGCTCCCAATTCCCCAAAGGGAAAAGGGAAAATGAGAAAATTAAGGCAACAAAAGAAAACAAAAGGAAAAAGATGAAACAACCACATTAAGTAAATAATAGATCAAAGGAATACAGTGAGAGGTTGTATGTGAATGGACTAAATTCTGTCAAACTGGGTTAAAAAATGGTTCAATGCTCTAATGATACTGCAAAGCTGGACCAAGACCTTGCAAACAATGGCTAATCAATTTAAGAAGTGCAGTGTCACTATCAGACAGAGTAAAGTTTAGGGTGAGAAGAGCTGCACAAGTTACAAAGGGAAATTACGTGGCTGTGCAAGCTGTAGTGTTAAGGGATATGAAAGTCGTAAGTCTAGATGTATCTTTAAAAAATAGCACTTCAGGGGCCGAGGAGATGGCTCAGTGGGATAAGGGTTTCCCTGGCAAGTGCAAGGGCCTGAGTTCAATCCCTGGTTGTGCCAAAAAAAAAGCACTTTAATAAGCAAAATCAATTAGAATTTCTAGAGCTCTGTCCTTAGATCAGTCACCTCTTATAAGTCCCTGGGTTACTGGGTGTTAGTTCTCTCTTTTTCATGTTATGTTATGTATTATATTATATTACATTATATTACATTACATTATATTATTATATTATATTGTATTATCTGTATTTTTTAAAAATGAGTATGGATGGATTTAGGTCTCAGGGCCACTCAGTGCAGCTCTGCAACCCACTGAGCTGCCCTCTGCCCTCACACCATGTCACAGGCTGCCTGGAGACACAGGGCGACCCATGTCCCAGTCGCTGTCCGGCCGCCCTAACCCATGTCCCTTCTGTCCCCTCAGGGCCCCCTGGCGCAGACCCGGACCTGCGGCGGGCCGCGGCAAGCGGCTTCACCGGCTGCCTCTCAGCCGTGAGCTTTGGCCCCGCAGCTCCCCTGAAGGCAGCTCTCAGGCCCGGGACTCTGGCCAGGGTCACTGTCCGCGGCCGAGTGGCCGCCGGGTCGCACTGCGCTGCGGGGCCTGCACCTGGCCAAGTAGCGCAGGGACTGGCGCCTCAGCTTGCGGGTGGCGCAGGTGCGTGTCCCCTGTCCCTGTCCCCTCGCTTGTCCCCTCCGGCCAATGACGGGGAACACCTCCCCGAAGCCCTCTCCTCTGCCATGTCCTCCCCTGCCCTGTCCTCCTCTGCCCTGCCCCCTGCCCTTTTCTTCCCCCAGGTCATTCTGGACCCGCAGATGAAGGAGAGCCCTTCCTTCGGGCAGCACGAAGTGACTCTGGGGTCATCGGAGGTAACAGCTCTGTCCTTGTCACTTCTGATGTGATTGGAGTTTTTGACCTGAAGTGAATGAGTGTCCAGCAGCTAGTGAAGAGACTGAAGGGTGCTCGTGTTGTGTCCGATTTCAGAGTAGATGTTTTCTAATTTCATCGTTGGAGATAAGGAATTCCTCTAAAACACATTTTCTAACGAAAAGTTCTTAATTTGGAAATATTCCCTTGGACACATAGAGTATTTTCAAAAGTCCTGAATAGCTTTTCTTCAGGTAGAGCTGCAAGTAATTACATTCGAAACAATGCAAACCGAAACTGATTGTGATCACATGATTTATGACACTTTTGAAAAATGAAATGATAATTTTCATAATTTAAATGCTTCCTTGGACAACATTTGACTTTTAAAACACACATAACACTGTTTAATGTGCAATTTGGTGTCCCTGTATACATTCACAGCTCGTACAGCAATAGCCACTATGTCTTTTACTTTTAATTGTACTTTAGAAAGAATCTGATAGGCTGAATGTTATTTAGTTATTTTAAATTGGAGGAAAGTAGAATTAAGGGCAATCTACATATATTTTTTGGTGATGAAAAGAGTGTTTTTCCCCCGAAATATAATTTACCCTATATTGGTGTAAACAATAGTCCATTTTTTCTCATTGATTAATGGATTATTGAAATATTATTTAGTTTAGACTCTAACTGCACACACAAAAGTAAACTTTTTCCTCAAGGTAAAAACAATACAAACATTGTAAAATCCTGAATAATTTTTGTATGTTAATGTTTTTATCACTATCATTTTTCTGTAAAACCGATGAAGGAAGTGTGTGTGTGCGCACGCGTGTGTGTGCATGTATGCATATATACGTATGCACAGACATATCCCAATGAACATATTTTTTAGCAGTTTTCTGTGGGAATATGGTCAGTAACACCTACCAGGGGCCTGCCCACTAGCTCAGTTGTTTAAATGCCTGCTTAAGCAAAGCAGTCAGGCTCAGGATTCTATAGTTCAACCCCAGTTCCCAGTTCCCTAGCCTCACCAGACCTGCCCTTAACGCCTCCTGAGCCAGCCCCTCCCCCACCCCCCGCAAAAAAATATTCTTAACTTTTTGGCTCTGGGGAAATAGCTCAATAGAGTAAGCGCTTGCCTGGCAAACACAGGGTCTTTTGTTTTAGATTTTAAAGCAAATCTAAACCTCAATAAATCCTGCATTTATTGGAGATGTTTTATTGCAAAACAAAAGCACAACGCTTTCAGAATAGGTTCCCACCTTCCACGTGTGTTTGCATAGTGTACCTAGTCTTGCATAAGTTGGAATAAAAGGCAAGTTGGTAACAGAACAAAACAGCTTATCTTTGGACAGTTACTGCTTTTCATTAAATATCACCTTCAAGACTTACTAAGTGCAGGGATGTATTGCTAAGGAACTAAGTTCCAGCACTGTCTTCTGTTCTCCTAATAAAGTTGCATCCAGTCCTGAAGCAGAGGAAGGCAGTTTTCATTTTCCATTGCTCATCAGCCGGGCAAAAGTGAGCACTTTGGTGAATTATCCTAAATACATTATGTGGATGGCGAAGCTTGCTTTTCTACATATTCGTTTGGTTGTACATAGATTTGACGCTCATTCACACATCTGATTGCTTTAACAAACAGCTTTCATTGGAAGTTTTGGTGATCTGGCTGAATTAAAGTCAAATTCAGAAGATCCTGGCTTCCGGGATGTCTCCTCAGTTATCCTGGTTTATTGATTTCATGTTCATCTGAGTTTGAGAATCTCTGCCATAGCCCCTGGTATCTATAGTTTACATTTACAACCTGGGTATCCCAAGCAATCCATATGCCTCAGAAATAAGTTTAATAAATATCCCTCCAATATATTTGGCAATGAGAACTGATTACATATGTGTTACACTGCTGCATTTCAAAAGAATATCATTAGCTCGGTGTTAAAGTGCTTATCTAGTATCTAAAAGGCCCTGGCTTCTAGAACCAGCAACTGAAAAAAAAAAAAAAAATATATATATATATATATATATATATGTATATTTTGCAGTTATATAATAAATATATATATTTGAATATATATATATATATATAGAGAGAGAGAGAGAGAAAGCATTTCAACAAGATGTACCCACTTATTCTAAAAATCATATTTAGTGTACAATGATGCTAGTATACCATATCTTTAAAATGATTTAAAACTTCTCACCTGTTAGCTGGAGGATCCACATGGACTGAGAGACTTGCACATGTGCTTTTAAATCTGAAAGCATTTGTTGAAATCCAATCATACCTTTGGGGGAATACCTACCACAGAGATACCCAAAGACTGAGAAACTCAGAAGCGTAACAACTATAAATCCACCCAGCCTTAAAATTGATGAGTTCTGCTGTTTCCAATTCACGGCACAGTAGTAGGTGATCGGTTTACTTTAGTGTAACTTATTAAGCAGTG
Organism: Ctenomys sociabilis; assembly: GCA_004027165.1. Lineage (NCBI taxonomy): Eukaryota > Metazoa > Chordata > Mammalia > Rodentia > Ctenomyidae > Ctenomys > Ctenomys sociabilis. The sequence goes on from PVKA01016574.1 coordinate 27,156, forward strand.
ATGTGAGCGAGGCCTCTGGTTGGAGGAAGAGTCGCCATTCGTATCCTGACTACGTTTTTGCATTCTCCTCCCTCCCTAGGTGTGATAGCAGTTGTGATATTTGTTTTGCTCTGCATGTCTGCAGTAGCCGTCCATATTTATCAACAGAGAAAACTGCACGAAGAAAGTGAGTCAAAGGTCTCAAAAACCGAGGAGCGCTAGGACTTCTCTGGAAGTGAGCTCAGTGTCAAACCACAGTGGCCGTGGGAAAGGCTGTCTTCTGATGGGCAGCTGTGCTGACCCGCTCTCAGACTGTTCGCCATCACAGAAGTGACAGCGCCATCGACCAAGGTTCCCGGGCCCTGCTTGCCTCTGTGGGACTAGTCCTCCGCCGCTGATCTACACGCCTCTGAATCACCATTGAACAGGGCCCACAGTTCGATGCTCTGTTCCAAAACAGAGGATTAATTTGTGTAGCAGTTGTGGTTTCTCCCTGAGAAAAACGGCCGTGAAGCTCTGGTCCTACTTTTTTAAAAAAGGGAACAGAGCTTTTATTAAGGTTTAAAGACGAAGTTCAGCTCTGATGTTTTTTGTTACTTCAAAACTTATCTGAGATCCCTTTACTGTGCCCTTGGTGATATTTATACAGTAGGAGGTGCCTTTTAGATCACTGTCCCAGGTATTTCTATTGTTCTGCAATCCGATAGCGAGTGGCATACCAAACACTAATAGAAGCTCTTCTTTCCCTATTTGACGGTCAGTACAATGTAATAGAGGTCTGGATATGCTGTTGCCTTCGGTTTATTGCTTTTTCTAATCAGATGTTTTAATCATTTTGATAAATTTTAAGGTTGAAATTAATATCAAACATTAATTATGACATTTTACTATTAAATTTCGTAATGAGACAGACAATTGTTGGGTGGCATGGTACGTAGGAGAGGTCAAGAGAGCCTGCCTATTTTTCTTTGTAATTTGTAATTACTATAACTCTTGTGAATTGTGATTATGTTTTTATCTTAATTAGCCAGGTGTAAATATTACTTCTAATACTGAATGTTTTCCTTCAGTGATATTTATATCTTAGTGAAAAATTAATTTATCCTCTGATATGTAGTATAGTTAGCTTTTCCTTATCATCTTTTTTTCTGAAGTTTGCTCTCCATGTCTGTGACTTCCTGTGACTAGATTGTACAGAGAATCTTTTTAGTTTCTGAGGAAAATTAACTCCAGTTCCTTTTCTAAATTTTGAATTGTCCTCAGCATTGTACAGTATAATATCATTGTACAACATAATCTTACCTAATTGCTTCTGAAATGTAAACTGTGGCTACTTTCTCCAACAAAGCACAGCATTAAATTAAAGCTATATTGTGCTAAATTTGCTCTTAAGCTCAGATTTATAATCACAGGGCTAAATTCTTATATACAGGCAAAACTGAATGTATGCTATTAACTGCAGCATCCCATTAAAGTTTACGCAAGCGCCAAAGTAGCAGATGATTGGAATAAACTTTATTGGGACAGTTCCAGGAACTGACATTGAGGCAGTGGTTAGTTGATAATTGCACTGAACCACCGTTCAGCCTCAATGAACCAATGACATGAAAACAAGATGCTACTCTCCGTAACCCAGATATGAACTACCTGTCAGAGACTACCTAAATCATATAGTTTTTCACATCAGGGCAAGCTGGAACCATACCCAGCTAGTATTACTACAACAGAACTGAATTTCCATCTTCCTAATTGTGTTGTTTTGAAAGAATGAGTGTTGATACTCTCTGTCTTAAGTCTGCTCCCAGCAAGCAATATCCTCCCAGAGTACTTCAGTGCTATTGGTGTTTCAGTGAATGATGAGGGAGTATTGTTTCTATATTGTCCTCTTTATATAATAATATATTTGGGACATATCTTAATGTATGATTTTATTTTTTTGCTTTTTCTCAAAGTTTTATGCAGGTTAGGGAAAGATTCAACAAAGATATAACTTTATTAGTGTTTACATAATGCAAACACTGACACCTTTGCAGATATTGATTTTACTGCACAAATGATTTTGGTAGCTGGAGTTTTATAGAATTATAGAGAACGTTGCACCATAGCCCATGGCTCTCTGCTCTTCTTGAAAGACAGCAACATGGAAGCAACAGACTGCATTGGTGCATGATCTGCTGTCATCTTCTGTACTGATTTATAAAATTTATCTTTTTCTTTGAAAATAAATTAATTTTTGGTGAAAATAAAATTATTCTGAGGGAAATTGTGTAAAGTTTAAATTACCAAAGTATATGTTCTTGCTAATTTATATCAAATGTGCACATAAGTATATTCTGTACCAGTTTGTGCATTACTTTACATGTATATATTTTGTAATTACTAAGATCTGTTTACCTTTCAATGAGCTAATATTTATAATGCAGTAAAATTATTGCTTTTAATTATTAAATAAAAATGAAAAATATAAATGTTTACTTACTGCTTAAAAGTTGTGTGGATGTGTGTATTTAAAGGTTGGTGAGAGAGAAACCATTTAACAAGCAACTAGATGCTGTCATTTTCACAACATGGAAAAAATTAGAAAACATTATGCTGGATGAAACACTAGGAACAGTTCCTAGCCAAACACTAGGAACCAGTACTGCATGTTCTCAGTTCTATGTGGAGTCTAAAACAATAGAATTAGCAGAAATGAAGACTCAAATAGTGACTACCAAAGGCTGGTGTAGGGAAGAATGGAGAGTTGATAATAAAGTACAGGACCTCAGTTAGCTATGAGGAATAAGTTCTATTTTCTTTCTTCATTTTGTATGTATGTATTTATTTACTCATTAAATCTATTCATCTTGGTGACCACCAGTTATAACTAAGTTCAATTTTCTTGTTGCTGGGAAGAATGATTTCAAGTACTTTTATCACAAAAATGTCAGGCACTTTAAGTGATGAGTATGTTTGTGGGCTTGTTTGACATATTTGACAAATAGGATTGATTCATTGTTTAACATGGCATCTCATTGACCAATTTTAGGAGAGCTGGGCATTTTCTTAAATGGCACTTTTGCAATTACATTTAAAAAGATGATACCAACTCTTCAGTATACTATATCTTATTCCAAGAATCACAAAGGTTTTCTGCTGTTCCTCACCTAGCTCCTAATGGATGTAATTCAAGTTTTGACCATTTCTTTTTTTTTTGTCTTTTTGAGACAGGGTCTCACTATGTAGTTCAGGCTAGCCTTAAGCTCACTTTGTTGCTCAGGCTGGTCTAGAACTCATAACAATCCTCCTGCCTCAGCCTCCCAAGTGCTGGGATTACAGGCCTGTGCCACCACGCCCAGCTAAGTTTTGCCCATTTCTGGTGTGTTATTACAATAGCCATTCGTAGGCTTTAAGTTAATGTACTCTAGTGGAAATGCAGGTGATATTTAACAAGTTCAAAGCTCTGTTACTAAGTCTTGGATTTGTGGTTCCCCACTTATATCATTAGGGAAATACGGTGAAGAAATACTTCCTGTATTCTTCCACTGATAATGTGGTTTTTTGTCCATAAATTCATCATGGCTTACAATTATAGTCTCACATTTTATTGTTACTTTTGGTTACATGTGAGTGTATTCATCAGTTTCTCATTGCTGAATGAAATACCTGACGACTCTCATGTAAAGGATGAGGTTTATTTGGTTTGTGTTTTCCAAGGGCTCAGTCCATGGTCAGGTGGCTACAAAATAGGAACACCATGGTGGAAGGATGTGGCAAAGTAACACTGGTCAGTTCATGGAATCCAGAAAGAAAAACCAAGAAACAGTGTCAGAGAGGAGGGGAACAGGGACCAGATATAATTCGCAAGGCCACATCTCCAGGACTCGGCTGGTCCCACTCAGAAGGGTGCTTCGTCAACTCCTGAGCAACTCCCAAGAAAATCGAGTGGATGATTACACATAAACATGAGATAACATTTGTTCTGTAATATAAAGTCTGTACTTAATGCTTTTGAAATGTGAAAATTTATAACCTTGCATTACTAATATTTAAGATCACATGCATACCTGTGATCCCCGTACTTTGGAGGCTGAGGCAGGAGGATCACCATGAGTTCTAGGCTAGCCTGGGCTACATATGAGCA